>CAJUYI010004496.1:0-18373 GCA_910591695.1 Galerucella pusilla
CAGTTGAAGTTAGGCCCTTTCCCAATGAAACACCCTGTATCAATATGGTTAATGAAAAATTGAGTTATAAATAAACGTAATTTGTTCAGACACTACCCAGAAGTAATGCATTTTATTTGAATGAATCATTAATTTGCATTAGATTCTATAAAAATAGTATTTCTAATGAATAAATTTAACTGAATCACATTTATTGGCAAAAACACAAGGAACTACTTCACTGAATAATAGTCTGGTAATTTTACTAGGAAGTTGTAATACAAATATAACTACAGATCAATGTCTTGTATACTTATATGAAATAAGTTGATTTATTTTTAGAAATTGTTAAATAATGCCCAATTTTAAATATGCAATATAACATTAGAAAATATTCAATTTCTTTTGATGAAATTTGTAGGAATGTTGAGATTATATAAATAGTCAAATTAGAAACCATTAACTTAATAAAAACTGATTTTCTACAAAAATTAAACTCAACTTTATAGCACACTTACCGTTTTTGCTTCTCGAGAATGTGTTACAAAGTTGTATATTGGTACTTCAACTTTTCTACCTTCCTTAAGCCTCTGAAGTGTTTGAACTAATACATCGAAATCAAATGCATCAGGATGGTCGAAATTATATTCATTCCTATCTGCTATTTCATGTTGTTTTTCATTTAATACTTTGTAGAAAGAATCCATACTCAGTAAAGTAACCCATGGCACTCCAAGAGATTGTATAATTTTTTCTGCTACTGTTGTTTTTCCTGAGGCGCTTCCACCACATATTCCTTACAAATTAGAAAAAGGAAAACATTAAAAGTAATGGAAACGTTTTTCACCTTCTTACCTATAACAAAAGGTTCAACTTTTTGACCTACACTGTTGTACCAAGGCGGTCTGCCGGCTGTGTATATTGTGCGATGTTGAGTTCTTATAATCGATTCTATAGGCTTTTTTGTTTGGTTTAAAGATGTAGTTCTTTGTCTTCTGGATCTGGGGGATTTTTGTGATCCTGGAAATAAATAAAACATGGGTTTGAGCAGGAAAATCTGCAGATATGTATCAGTTTAACATCATCACTATTCAAAAGATATAATGTACACACAAGACAGGGAAATATTGGTAGTATTCTTACTCGTATTCTTAATCCTTGAATGTTTATTCTGGATTCCAGGAATTGCAATTTATCTTCAGTAAATAA
This sequence comes from Galerucella pusilla, assembly GCA_910591695.1. Taxonomy (NCBI): domain Eukaryota; kingdom Metazoa; phylum Arthropoda; class Insecta; order Coleoptera; family Chrysomelidae; genus Galerucella; species Galerucella pusilla. Next base: position 1,189 of record CAJUYI010004496.1, read on the forward strand.
ATTTATCTAATATCATAATATCTTATTGATATGTAATTTTAAAAATAGTATATTTGAATAAGATAGCAAATTGATTAAACAGTCAATAATATAAAAACTCAGTACTCAAAGTACCTGCCTACTTCTACTACTAAAAGATTGATTACATTTAGAATAAATCAATTCAATAACTACGAAACATTATCAATGTTTATAAAAAAATAAATAAAAATGAGCAATATTATTTATTTTTATAATATGATAAATATTTGTTGGACTGCAATTTTGTTCATCAACAAATTTTGCAAATAAACAAGATTATAAAATTCAAGTTCAGATATTAAATGAAAGAATTATATTTGAGGGAAAATAACTTTATGGATTAATCTTGAAAAATGAAACCTAACACGTTAGTGCATCAAGTTTATTTATTTAAAAATACCTGTTGAAGGAGGTCTTGGACAATGAGGTACAGTTATAGGAGAAGCGGGAGTGTGAAAATCTCCGCTTTTCTCTTCTTCGAGTTCAACATCTGGAAAAACCTCGGAAAAATCGGCGTGCGTTTCCTCGATGTCACTAAAAATAGATTTATTCTTTGTAACAAAGCCACAGTAAAAACGCATTTTTCCAGTACGCCGAAAATAAAATATTGTCAAAATTATTAGTATAAACTATAATTTATACATTAATTCATTCAATTTAAATATTTTTATAGATTTTTATTAAAAAAAGATTCGTGTTTACGTACCTATCTGAACTTGCCGACGACGGTGGGTCAATTATATTAATTTTAGCAGCCATTTATCATAAATTAGGATATCTTAAGTAAATATAATAAATTAATGTTCACTAATTAATTAGTAATGTTGGTCTAATAGCGGATTATATTCAAACCTGACATCTCTTATCTCTAGCTAAGCACGTCTCTGTTAAAAATGTAAGGTTAGGTGATAAATCATGTTTTATGTTAGTAATTTTTAGGCAAGTTTAGGTGCAGATGTATGTAACGGCGGTTTCAATTCTTAGGAACACGTTGTGATGGTATTAGTCTTATATATAATGAGAAACGTGTTGGTCGCCTGTTATTTAAGCAAGATATAATTTATGAAGTTTCCAGAATTTATTTAATGCAGAACTTCTTTGGGATATTACTTGTTCAATTTATTTAAATAGAAATTGGTGGACTTCGGCAAATTGCCTTAATGACATCGCTGTCAACGTCATTCGTTTCTTATAGTTGGCGTTCTGAAACTTTTTATTGTCTTGTTTAGGGGACAGGCTTATTTATGTTTAAAAAAAATATTTCGTGGATCAAAAAGCTACGAAGAGACTTACCTGTTTTTCAATTACATTATTATAGGTGAATGTAACGGTATTTTGGAATGGTACTGATAGTTTTAGGTTAATAGTTATAGGAGGCAAATTTTATTATGAATTGAGGAGAGCAGACATGGCGGCTACTAGGAAATTACAAGGTAAGTGAAATTTTTGATGTTTTTCTATGATAAGTTTAAGTCATATCACTGTTAGAACGATATGGTTTTTTTTGTAGATAAAGTTCGCGCACTGTTAAGAATACTGTTCGTTTAGAGATAACAATATCGCTATAACACTGTCTTCCAGTTAAATATGTGACCAAGATCTGGAACACAGATTGTATTTTAAAACTTTGTTCGTAAAATGATTTCTTGTAAATACAAAATGATAGTGTTTTCCATAATGCTAGTCTTATAGTGAAGGATTTAAGTTTTTAAGTATTTTAAACATTTGTACACAAAGATAATCATATGTTTTTGTTCTGACAGGGTTGTAATAAAGAAAATTGCTTATAATATTATCAATTAAATGTGAAGATGAATAATTATAAAAGTAAGTGTATGTTCAACTTTCAAAATTGGTTGCTTAATAACAGTATGTGACTAGAATCATATTGGTTTCAAACATTATCATTTAAAATGCATAGCACATACCTCTGTAAATTTTAACAAAACTACATTTTGCAATTAAACAATATATTATTATTTTGTTCATTTGGACATATATTATGAATATATTTTTTTAGGGGAAATAGATCGCTGCCTGAAAAAAGTTACAGAAGGTGTTGAAACATTTGAAGATATTTGGCAAAAAGTACATAATGCAGCCAATAGTAACCAAAAAGAGAAATACGAGGCTGATCTCAAAAAGGAAATTAAGAAATTACAAAGGCTAAGGGATCAAATTAAAAGCTGGATAGCTTCAGCTGAAATTAAAGATAAAAGTGTTTTAATGGAAAATAGGAAACTCATTGAAACAGTATGTATATGGTTACTCTTTCATGAAAATTGAAAAATACTTTATCTAAATTGTTACTGATCCAACCCTGTTGAAGTATTAAATATTTCTTGATTGTACATGTCACAACAAACATTTTTTTGAAGTCATAAATTGACAACCATTTTTAAAATTATCAAAATACATAATTATTCATTTTTAAATAAAACATGTTTACTTGAAAGCATGTTTTCCACACATTTTCCATGTTTACATTCATATAGCTTTTAAAATATATCCTTTTTCAATTTTGTAAGTATCAATTTTTCAAATCTATTATTTTACACTTAATTTGCTCTAGTAAGAATGCTTAATTAACAAAAATTGCCTTATAGAAACATTTAGTAAGAACTAAAAGCAACTATAACAATAAACATAATGTTTTTAATGATATACAATTTTTTATATATTTTGGCAGAGCTTCATTTCAGTATAAACTGTTAAAATGATAAATAAATATATTTCAAAATAACAAATAATGAACACAAACAAACATTCTACAAGGTGTCAATATAAATATTCAATTGCCTGAGATTTATATGAGGCATTCCACATTTAACTTTGCAGATCTACTGTGTATACCCATCCTGTTTTGCTAGTTTCTTGTATAGTAATGTCCAAATATTGAGAGAATTGTGGTTTTTTGTTACCTAGGTATCATTTAAAACTTTAACCTAGTCAGACTTTTACACTATGTAGGTATTCTGAGGTGATATTCACTAAGACTTGAAATATTGTGCCCTCTTTCTTCTACTTAGCTCGTGACTAAAGCCTTCGGGACTAGTAGTTCCTTTAGACCTATTTCCTAGAGGTAGGATTTAGTTTAGATAAGTGTCTTCTATCTAAGCGGTGATTATACAACCTGCATATCTTCACCCTAATTCGCAAATGTCAGAAGTCCAGTTTGATTTTGTTTTTACAGGGGAGGATAAAAACGTCTTATTGGGTTGAATTATTAGTGGTTGATGATTCTATTTTGGTAAACTACGTAATTTAGGGTTAGAATCTGTTATTTTAAAACTGTTTTTAAAAAACAAAAATTTGTTAGGATAGTATTAAACGAGATGGTGCCACAAACCCAATTTTGGCAAAAATGGACTTACATTATTTGTGAATTAGGGTAACGATATATAGTTGTGTTGTATATATTTATTAATCTGTTATTCATGTGTTTATTGAGTTGCCTGTCATTAGCCAACCAAGCCTATTGTGGCTTGGTAGGTACTCTGTTAATTTTGGCAGTTGTTCTTTAGTGAATTATTTATTCTGTCTCATTCCATGTGCATTGTTCCACTATTTTTGAGACTGTTGTTTGTCTTAAGGACTGCAAATTGTTTTTTGCTATACCAAAATGGTTTTGATGCAATTTTAACATGGTGTTCTTCTTCTCAAACTACTGAATTTGTTTCTTCATTGCCTTTGTGAAATTAATAGCCTGGTACTCGGAACAAGGATTGTCTATTTTAACTGCCTAACTCTTGTAGGGTTTACAAGCAGTTCCAAACGAGTTTAAAATTTATCATGAATCAAATCTTGGTAAGCTATTTGTTTTGGAAATATATGAATTATTACATATGTTCATACAAGAGACAGATTGAAAAAAATGTAATAGTTGAAATTAATCGTACTCTATAGATATATGCAGTTAGAAAGTGAATCATGATCTCTTTTGGTTTTCAGAGGAGAGAGTTTGGAACTTGTAAAGGAGATATTCATTTAAATGAGGAATATTTATTGGCTCAAAAGAAGTCGAAAGTTATAATGCTTGTTTGTGATAGTAATATTAAAATCGAAACAAAAAAAATTGTAGTGTTGTAGTGATATCGATAGATATTGAATCTATGTAAAAGATTTCTTATTAATCAGTACTCAATCATGATAATTTTTTTATGTTTTCTATGTTTACACATTCTGAAATGTTCCATAATATCCTCTTATCTTGTTCCCTTATTCGCAAAAGATAATAAGCTATTTTTATCAATTCACTATCAAAACTAACTGAAATCAAACAAACAGTTTTATCCATGCAGTCTAATACATCCCGAATTATGTAGTGGTTTTATTAATCTTTTTTTGTTGTAGCAAATGGAGAGGTTTAAGGTTGTAGAACGAGAAACTAAAACAAAGGCTTATTCAAAAGAAGGCTTAGGTGCTGCTCAGAAATTAGACCCTGCTCAAAAGGAGCGAGAAGAAATCCAACATTGGTTAACTTCGTCAATAGAAAAACTTAACATTGGTGTAAGTATCTATACTCTGCTGTATTTCTTCCTTCAACTAAATTTTTGTGTTTTTTTTTTAGACTGATAGCTTTGAATCTGAAATTGAGCAGCTGTTATCCAACAAAAAGAAAAAACTCGACAAAGACAAACAAGATAGAATAGATGAATTGAAATCTAGATTAGAAAAACATAGGTTTCACATACGGAAATTAGAGACATTATTGAGGATGTTGGATAATATGTCTGTTGAAGTACTACAGGTATGTATCGTTAACCATATCAATTTTCATATCTTTGATGAAAATGAGCAAACTGAATCATTTATTCACTTATTAACGGGCAGAGTCCAATCCCGATATAAAATAGTAAAAACAGATTATAATAAATACTTATATAATTAAAAATACATAGAAATGATAAAATTACGATACTACATTTTGCACATCAAAAGTTATTAGTACACATCTTTTTATTCCTGACATTTATTTGCGAAAACTTCTATCTACAGGTCCATAAAATTAGCCTCAACAACCCAGCCCAATCAGATCTAAAATACCTAAAAATTTAGTGCTTTTTATGTGCTAATAAGTTGCCCTAATTGAAAATTTGTTGCTCATATGCAACCGAGAAAATAATGACAATGCTAACTTTTTTTTAAAGTTAGCATTGTCATATAATATTACACTGTAAAATCATAAAAAAACACCCCAAGAATTAGTTGCTAATTAGTTGCTCCATGAACAATGATCAGAACAATTAAATAATAGGAGAAAAGTGACTTTTGATCGACTTTTCTTCTAATATTTAATTGCTCTAATCATTGTTTATGGAGCAACTAATTTTTCGCGGCCATCTCAGACGTTTTTGAGTCTATTTAGGAAAATCGAGATATTGAAAACTCCCTTTTCTTCTATTATTCAATTGCTCTGATCATTGTCCATGGAGCAACTAATTAGCAACTAATTTTTCACGGCCATTTCAGACTTTTTTGAGTCTCTCCGGAAAAATTAATCGATCAAAACTCACTTTTCTGCTATTATTTAATTGTTCTGATATTTGTTCATGGAGCAACTAATTCTTGGGGTGTTTTTTATGATTTTACCGTGTAATATTATATGACAAGGCTAACTTTTAAAAAAAAGTCAACATTGTCATCATTTTCTCGGTTGCTATATGAGCAACAAAAAGTGGTATTTTCTGACAAGAATGACAGTTAAGGTCTACCCTTCAAAACATGAGATTTTTGCATGTTTTTTATCATTGCGAACATCTATACTGCTTTATTAAAATAATGAATACACCCCCGAAGCGTATATCTTGAAATTCAAAATGATTTTTTAGCCGAATACTCAACCCATTCTAGGAACTTTTGGCAAGTAACCATTTCATTTCTGTTATTCTGTCACTAGTTATGTCAAATGTCAGTTATATTTATTTTTGTTGATATTCGTTTAATGGTGTATGTCCATTTTCGATTAGATTTTTGTAGCATTTCTAGTTAGTTGTATCTCTATTCTTCTAATTACTTTTTCCACTGACATTTGACATAACTAGTGACAGATAACAGAAATGAAATGGTGACATGCCAAGTTCCTAGAATTATTGGCCACCGATATGTTGAGTATTCAGCTAAAAAGTCATTTTAAATTTCAAGATATACGCTTCAAGGGTGTATTCATTATTTTAATAAAGCAATATAAGTGTTTGCAATGATAAAAAGCATGTAAAAATATTATGTTTTGAAGGGTAGACCTTAACTGTCATTCTTATCAGAAAAAACCACTTTTGTTTGCCACACTGACCATAAACTGAACTCCTCTATTTCCATTTGGTATGACAGTAAGAAAAACATTTTAGAAGAGGTTGATTTTTGTTTTCACTTCTGTCGGTATTTGTTTTTTTTTATGAATTGACTATTTGAATTTATATCCGTTTCAGATAAAAAATATAAAAGACAATGTCGAATACTACATAGAGTGTAATACGGAACCCGATTTCGAAGATAACGAATTCATTTATGACGACATCATCGGTATGGATGATGTCGAATTAACAGGAGTCGGTTTACCTTCTTCAGCGACGACCGATAGTAACGAAACAGGAGGATCGCCCACTTCGATAATATCGGGTCAGTAGAATCTTTTTTTTTTAAATAAATTTACCGATTTATTGGAGCCAGAATTACACCCTGACATTTTTCGAATGTACAGCTTGGAGAAAAAATCTGTATAAAAAAACTTGCATAGGAAAAAATGAGGGAAGCTATATTCATGTTTTCTACTACACCACCAGAGGGCGTAGTTTTTTTCTCGTTAAAAAACATCTACCGTGACCCACAAATTGAGCCCAAAGTGAAGTCTTCAGCGACTTTTCAGGAATATTCGATATTTTCAGGTGTTCAGTGGTGGACTAAAAAGGTCTGTTACATAGTATTAGGTTTCATTTTGGAAAATCTGGCTCCAACTCGAAAATTTTTCTGTGTTCCAATTAAAAACTGTTCTAATCTATGATTTTATTTCAAATAAAGACCAATCGTTGGGTCTTTTAGGTTCGTCCCCACCACCCTCGTCATCACCTCCTCTCCCACTAGCCGTATCGGTTCCGTTAACGATGACATCGCTAGCGTCGGCGGCCGCAGCAGCTGTGGCCAACACAAATTTACACAGCTACAACAATCATTTCGGAGAAAACTCGAATGAAGATAGTAAAAAGGTGATCGGCAAAGAACAACCCAAAGTAAGTACGGTTTCTGTATATTTTTACATTTTTCTGATGAATATTTGTCGCTGTAATGAATAAGATAGAAGAAATTGGTTGAATGAAGGATTTCGTTCCATTTTTTTTTATTTTCAGTAAATGTAGGCTTAAATAATTGAATTATTTGTTTGGTTGCATCCATTATGATACTGTTGCTGCCTTTTTGATTATTGTTTTTGCTTAGATGCTGGTTTTATCAAAAACTACACGTCTTGGTGTTTCACTAATCTACGCTAATCTACTCGTAACTCTAGTCCCTTATAACAGTCTTCACTGGTTAACTGTTTTATCCTTCGGGAACCATTCTAATTTAATCTGGGCGGGTTCTAGACCAATATATGAAATTAATGAGCCCTCTTTCACTAGTTCATCAATTTTTTAATTTCTCTCGATGACTCAGTGTACTAGAGCAACACAAAACTCTTATAGACAATCCCATATTAGTCGTGATGTAATTTTTGGGTCAGTTACACCTGACTGACTGGGCATATTTTTATCCGAGCATTAAGCACTTCTCTTATATTTATATTTCTCTTGGGGTGCAAGAATGTTATGGTTGAAATAATACCCTTCTTGGTGTGCGTCATCGATTGTTGATGTCTTTCTAACACATTATGTAAGAAGAAATGGAAAAAAAGTCAGGTCTGTGATTAATCCTAATCAAAATATCACAATAATTAACCGTTTAAATGTTTTATAAACGTTAACACTAATATTTGACTTACAAAAATTTGATTGGTTGATGATTGGATTACGCGCAAGCGCTACCTATCAATCCGTAGATCAAAATACTATGAAGGTGTTACTTTCGTAGCGGCAATGTGTTCTACTGTCACACTGACAGTTCTCGACAGCTTTGTACTTTGTTGTTTACGGTCAATTATTATTTATGAAAAGTGAATATTAATGTTATTGTTGTATTTATTTAAATAATATAAAAATATGCCTAGATACATGGAAAAACATCAGCATTTTGAAAGTTCTCAAGTATTTTCAGTTAGAAAAAGAAGCGGGTAATTATTAATTTCATAGATTTTTCGAATTTGGCTGAATATGATCCTGATGATTTTATTTATCAAATTTAAGGTTAGCTATATGTCAAAATAGCAAATAAAATAAACGACATTCCGAAAACCCGAATATACGTCACAATCGATGACGCACACTAAGAAGGGTATTATCTCAACCATACATGTATACATTATACAGACTGCTAAAAAGCTCAACACTCCATTATGGAGTTATTTAGTAGCATGAAAACTTTTCTGACAGAAACGGAACGACATAGCTTACCTATGTCTTTTGAAAAAATAATCAACTCGGGAAAAATGAGAAACGACATAGCTTACCTATTTCTTTTGAAAAAATAAGCTACTCGTGAAAAAAAGGGAGGACAATATTTGGAAAAATGAGGAACGAATGAGTTAATATAAAAAATATATCAAAGATAGGGAGTTCTTTAAGTCAGGTATTTGCAAACATGCTTGTGAAGAGGGGCATAAAATTCAATGGGATTCGACAAAAATAATATTGAAGGAGCTCAATAATAAAAGACGAAAAATCAAAGAAAGTGCAGATAAATGTGTAGCTAGTATTTCAGCCGAATGTAGTCAAATTTGGTTACCAATGTTAAAAAGAGAAATTTCCAATGATCAATTACCTGCGTTATCAGGATAGCATCATAAGTTTTTATCCAGGTTTTCTTATGATTTATCATTGGAATAGTTGTTAATCGATACACACTTCAATACACAAAATCACCAAACTGAACTATACATATTTTGAAAACAAAAATAATCATACACAAAAAAGTAACAACAAACGCGTTTTATTAATAACATTTCCAAAATAAGCGAAAAAAAGCGCTATCCCAATAAAAACCGTTCCTAGAACGTGCACTTTACTGGATTCCCTTTCTAGTAGACTATCATATCGTTAGAATGTCATAAAATAAAATGTTTTATTTCACATTTTACCAGAGATGTGATCTACTATGAATGGACCTTGAAAAATTTTACAACAAAGTTTTGTAGTCTCAAACTTCAAAATATTACTGATTGTATAGTTGTCATTTTTTCGTTGTGTCAGATAGGGACCAAAAATTATTTTTTACTTGTTAATCTTGACAACGGTAGCTGGAATGCTACCGAAACGTCGAAATAAAAAATAAAAAAACATTATTGTGGTTTGATTCCCAAAAAATAAGAGAAAAAATAATAAGTAATGCCACAAGGAACTTACAGAAGAAGCTTACCTAAAACTGCCTACCCCAACAAAATATACTGGCCATTATTACCGCAGGAATTCAGCCACATTACTAATTGATGCAGATGGAAATATTCGACTGTTGCAGAAGGTTACATCGAAGATTCAATTTAGAACAATTTTTTTTTATTTTGCACAACGCCTCATACAACATAAATATTAACTTTTGTCATAAATTTTGAGCAATAAATAATTCTTGTCAAATGATTGGTGTCTGTACAAAAAATATTGTACGCGCCACACTCGAAAAGTGTATTTACAGGGCTCGCCCTTTAAACAGTGGCGGATTAACGTAGGGGCTAGACGAGGCTTAAGCAGTTATAAAGAAAAAATGTTATGGTGAAGAAAAAGTAGAAAAAAAAAATCAAGAAATTTATTCCACTATTGTTATTTATTCCACTATTGGTAAAGTTTTTGTGTTACTTTTTCTTATTTGAGGTTTTTATCTGCCCCTAACAGCCAGTTTCACAATCGGTGGTTAACTCCTAGGGTCAAATAACCTTGACCGAAACTTTAACCCTCACTTTAACCAGGGACATGTTTCACAATCATTATTCATCTGCAGGTCAGGTAACCATGACTGTTCATTAATTTTTATTGCGTTGGTATGAAATCCAACACTGATTTTCATGTTTCATGTCAATTGAAACAAAAAAGTTGTGTGGTTATGTTTATTTTATGTCTAAGTGACGACAAATTTTTGAATAAAATAGTGCTTCAAATTTAATTATGGAAACACAAATAAGTAAGAGATGTTCCAACTTTTCTAAAGAAGAGGAGCATCTATTGGTTTCTTTAGTGAGTAAATATAAGAACATAATAGAATCTAAAGAAACCAATGCGGTGACCTGGAAGATTTCTTCTGAGAGCCTTTCTACAGTTCTCTTGGACAAACTAAATCTACAGAAAAAATCGTAATTGTCGAATTCCTCAAAATAATCGGATCTAGGCCTTATCATTTTTGGTCTTCTTGGTTCCTCATCACTACTATATTCATTTACCTCATAATCGTTCATTTTCCACTCAAAAAAATATGCTAACAGATACCACGTTTTGTGACAGATACGTGGCAGATACAGCAATAGCTTTAATTGTTAGGTTAGAATCTCCAGGTTATTATTATTACCACTAGATTTTCTGGTGGTTAAATATTCTGAGAGTTAACCATAACTTGAACCCTTTACTGAACAATGTGAAACACTTGTTTTGAGGTAACCAAGGGTTATTTGTTAACCTCAGGATAACTTGACATTGTGAAACCGGGCGTAAGTGGGCCCCCGCTCGATTTAGTCCTGCAGGAGTTGTATCCGCCACCCCCACCGCCTCTAAAGTATGCTTGATACGTAAATAACTATAGAAATATAGAAAGTAATTTTTAATCAAATTTCTCTTTTTTTACAGCCCGTGAAACCAACGCCAGTGCGAGCGGTAACCACCCACGGTCAGTCGTCCATTACGAACGCGACCATAAATTCGGTACTGAACTATAGTACGGTGGGTAGTTTGGGTCTTTCGACGGTAGTAACTCTACCGCCGACGTCGTCCGTCAATAATCCCGTCGGAATCGCGTTGACGCCGACGCCGGTGGGTAAATTGTCGGTATCGTTAGTTAATAGCATCGTCGGCAGTGGTGTTACATCAAACGCTATCGGTAACAAAATCCTGACAGGTAGAGAAACATCACCCGTATCGATTGTACAGTCATTGACGACTACCTCGATAGGCGGCAATTTCGCCGCAGTGGCGGCGGCAAGTACGGCGAAAGTAACGAGTAAGTAGATAGTATTTTTTTTATAGACAAATATCTCTTAAGATTTTTTACAGATGCTTTCAAAGTATGTAGGAAATAGGGTTTTGAGGGTTGCAATTTTCTCCAATTACATAGGGAAATCATAGCCATTTGCACCCATAGAAGCATAAACTTAGAATAGCTATGGCGAGCTTGAAATTTAAGGGTCGCTTAGTTAAAGTTCAGTTGCACGAATGTTTTTGCTCTGCTTCTTAACTAAGTGTTTAATACATTTGTCAACCTCGCTATTTAAGTTGAGTTTTATTTATTTCTCTATGGTTTCTAGTGACTTTTTCGTTTTTGTAGTTTGAAATAAGAAAACTGATGGCCTGTCTGTGCTTACAAACTGTCCGGATGCTCCAAAGAATCTTCTAGCAATTTTACGAGCTGTAAAACAGTTCACTTGGTCAAGCGAAACCTTTGGAAAAAGGTTTTTTTCGTCCAATTCTTTATAATAGTTTTTACGATTGTACCGTCTTCTTAGAAATTAATTTTCATTGATATCCAATACTTCCAGATCATCCTCCATAAACATCCCTTAAACGAAAAACCGAAAACAGAAAAATCATTGACATATACAGGGTGGGGCACTATGAACGAACTATTCTCTGGCGTCTTAACGGCAAATATAATTAGAAAAAATAAGACGTGGAATTATGTAGATCACTTAGGACTATAATTTAAAAATATTTTGGAATATACAGGGTGCTCCAAAAAAGCGTGCCGTATCAAAGTTAGGTTCCTTTGAATGGAACACCCTGTATTTTATCACATTTTTGAATTGTACAATTAAAAATAATGTAAGTTCATTAACATTTCCCTATACCTATCTAGTTCAGTTTCCAGGATAAACCGATTTTACATAATTTGTAGACCCTCTGAAAAAATACAATAACTTCAAAATAAAAACGAATAACCAAATTTGCTATAAACCATCTCACTAGAAGCTTTTAACATTCCGTTTCCAATATTTACTGATATGCTATCATATACAGGGTGTTTTTTATATGACAGTATAACACTAACCATTTAATACATAAATTTCTGGCTTAATTTAAATGGAACACCCTGTATTTGTTGGGTCTGTTAAACGTGTGAATTTATTACCTTTCAGTTGGTATCAGGGTTGCCTATATCTAACTCTAATAGTTCTCGAGAAATTTTAAATTTGTTTTTTAATATTCAATTATTTGCTGACATCTAGTTACCTATGACATGATACGCCGATGCAAAGTTTTTAAAAATTTTAAATTTGTTATTTTGACAGTAAGTGCTTTGTTGTATGATTTATTATTGATAAATTAAAGGTCTCTTAAATCATAATTTCATTGGGTACTCAATCATTAACTTTGCAATAAGATTAATAAAAAAACTTAACGCTAACTGGAAGAAAATTTCGTAAATTTTCACGTAACAAACTACCCGAACTTTTAGATGAAGTTCCACTATCTACAGGATAAAAAATGTGGCTGCAGTTAGATGGTGCGTCTGTTGATTACAGTATAATTGTCCGGCGTTACCTGAACAATATTTTTCCACAAAAATGGAATGGGCGAGGGGGTTCTTATCTTTGGCCGCCAAGGTTCCCATGCTTGACGCCATTAGTCTATTTTCTTTGGGGTTACATAAAAAGTATTGTCTACAATACAAAGCCAACCTCTCCTGAGAACATGAAGGATAGGATAAGGAGAGCGTTTCAAACAGTAACACCAGAAATGTTAAAGAAAGTGAACAATAAATATTTTTGAAAGAGGGTTCAAGTTTGTATCCAACAAGATGGGCGTCACTTTGAACAACTTCTTTGAATTTTTTGTACCTAGTTATTTTTTTATAATTTTGAAGCTTACTGTATCTGTATGCCCAAAAATAGTGTACTTATCCTTAATAAAATTCTTATTTAAGAGACCTTATTTATCAATAATAAATCATACAACAAAGCACTTACTGTCAAAATAACAAATTTTAAAATTTTTAAAAACTTTCCATCGGAGAATCATGTCATAGCTACCTAACTAGATGTCAGCAAATAATTGAATTTTAAAAAAACAAATTTAAAATTTCTCGAGAACTAACAGAGTTAGATATAGGCAACCCTAATACCAACTGAAAGGTAATAAATTCGCACGTTTAACAGACCCAACAGATACAGGGTGTTCCATTTAAATTAAGCCAGAAATTTATGTATTAAATGGTTGGTGTTATTCTGTCATATTAAAAACACTCTGTATATGATGGCATACCAGTAAATATTGGAAACGGAATGTTAAAAGCTTCTAGTGAGATGGTGTAAAGCAAATGTGGTTATTCGTTTTTATTTTGAAGTTATTGTATTTTTTCGGAGGGTCTACAAATTATGTAAAATCGATTTATCCTGGAAACTGAACTAGATAGGTATAGGGAAATGTTAATGAACTTACATTATTTTAAATAGTACAATTCAAAAATGTGATAAAATACAGGGTGTTTCATTTAAAAGAACCTAACTTTCATACGACACGCTTTTTTGGAGCACCCTGTATATTCCAAAATATTTTTAAAATATAGTCCTAAGTGATCTACATAATTCCACGTCTTATTTTTTCTAATTATATTTGCCGTTAAGACGCCAGAGAATAATTCGTTCATAGTGCCCCACCCTGTATGTCAATGAAAACACAAGAATGTTAGGTTAGAAATCTCCACTTTGACGATAAGTGGAGAATCAGCTAGCGATTTTTTAAGCTTAGTTAGATGCAGCTTAAAATGACCAGTTGTTCGTGGTGCAAAACAAAACTTTCTCAAAGCGCCACTTAACTTTAAGTCTACTTAAATATCAATTGGTGCAAACGGCCATCAATGTATTAGAAAGATGCGCCAATGTGTAAGAGAGAGATAGCAACATCTGTCTGTCACTTGTCGTGAGCCATCTCTCACGTCAAACACCATTTAATTCACCGCCATTGTTCGTCCAAGTCCCCTCAAATTTAGGCCACAAAAACAACCTCGCCGCCATTGTTATTCTAAGCTATGAAATTTTTACATTCCATACAAAATTTTGTCATTGTTAATAATGAATTAATAATTCTAATGAAGCAGTATTCACTGCCTCAACTAGATCTGGAGGAGTCCCAGAAATGGAAAATTCATCATCACTACTTATTATTTTACTTTCGAGAACACTAGCAATAGAGGAGTTCAGTCTAAGGTCAGTATGGCCAACAAAAAGTGTTTTTTTCTGACAATAATGACAGTTAGGTCTACCATTCAAAACATAAAATTTTTGCATGTTTTTTATCATTGCGAACATCTATATTGCTTTATTAAAATAATGAATACAGCCCCGAAGCGTATATCTTGAAATTTAATATGACTTTTTAGCTGAATACTCAACATATCGGTGGCCAATAATTCTAGAACTCTTGGCATGTCACCATTTCATTTCTGTTATCTGTCACTAGTTATATCAGATGTCAGTGGAAAAAGTAATTAAAAGAATAGAGATACAACTAACTAGAAATGCTACAAAAAATTGAAGAACGTGTCACGGGACACACGGTAAGAACTTTAGTTCCTTTTAAGCAATAGTCAAATTTTTTTAATCAATAAATAAATACACATATATTAATATAAGAATTTATTTTACTCTGGATGAAACTTCATTTAACAATCCATATATAATCGATTATTTCTAATCGATATACAAACGATTATTATCAATTATCATCAATTGATTAATAATCGATCAACGATCGATTAAGTAGTCGATTATCATATATCATCTTTATTAAATAGTCGATTATCAACAATCGATTGTATATAATCGATGAATATTCGAATATTTCTAATCGATTAAAAGTCGATTGTTTCCAATCGATCAACAATCGATTATTATCAATTGATTAATAATCTAATATTTTTGATCCATCATTATTAATCAATAATTACAGTTTTCTCTAGCCTATGAATCGCTGGTACGTAAACACATAACGCAGCAACGTAACGGTCAGATTTTTTGCGCCGCGACCCCCGGCCGCTCCAACCTAACGTAAAAAACTAAAGTTCTACAAAAGACCAATCTTGCAAAAAATTATGGAAAAACATTGTAAAAAATGTATCCGAATAAATACGAATACTAGCTTTGCATAGAATTTTAATGTAGCATCGGTGGTTCAGTGGTAGAATGCTCGCATGCCATGCGGGCATCCCGGGTTCGATTCCCGGCCGAAGCATATGAATCGCTGCTTCGTAAACGAGAGAGAGAGGCTCAAGCCACATAACGTAGCAACGTAACGTAACGTTACGGTCAGATCTTTTGCGAATGACGCGATATGTTGAGTATTCAGCTAAAAAGTCAATTTAAATTTCAAGATATACGCTTGGGGGTGTCTTCATTATTTTAATAAAGCAATATAGATTTTAAAAAAACATGCAAAAATCTTATGTTTTGAATGATAGACCTTAACTGTGAGTCTTGTCAGAAAAACCACTTTTTGTTGGCCACACTGATCTTATACTGAACTCCCCGATTACATTATACGTCAAGTTTGACAATTCAATGTTTCCATTATTATTATTATTATTACAAGTCATTCGGGGTGCAATGCTCAGGGACACTTAGCTTTCGCCATTGTATCCCTTTCCCCCCGATTCGTACTTAAGTTATGCTTAGGCTGCTTCAGAGAGATGTGCACTAAAGCCAACACTCTTGCAGAATGCAAGTATGTTGTCAATGCTAGTCTCTTTGAATAACTCTGAGTCCAGGCTCGCTGCTCCCAACCATCTATGTCTATGTATCATTAGGTTGGGGCACTTGCATAGGAAATGACACGGGGTCTCTTCCTCCTCTCCACACCATCTACACAAGTTGCTATGTCCCTGTGTTTTGTGTGTGTAACATCGCAGCTCGCAGTGTCCGGTGAGTATACCCAGAACAACTCTTGCCTTGCGTTTACCGATTTTGATGATTGATTTGGCCCAACTGGAGATGAAATCTCCCGTCAGTTCTTTACACCATCTGTGACCCAGGGATTCCTTCCAGGTTTCCCATCTCTTTCCAATTATTTCCTTCGTTATGGTATTGCATCCTTCTCGGTACGGTATTCCTACCTCCCTTTCTGGATGCTCTCCCGACTTGGCTCCTTGCTTAGCAAGTTTATCGGCTCTTTCATTACCTCTATAACCCGAGTGTCCCGGTATCCAGGTAATAACGACCTTGTTGAATCTGGCTAGCTCATTCAGTGTGTTTTTTGTCTCCCGAACGAGCTTTGACTTTGTGCATGGGTTTTCCAGAGCCATAATGGAGGCTTGACTGTCCGTACATATGCAAATGCATCTGCTTTGGACTTCTGCCCTTACCAATTGCCTAGAACACGCCTCTATCGCAGCCATTTCTGCTTGAAAGACGGTGTTTTCCGGTCTTAGGCGACAGGCTACATCATCCCTTCGCCTCGGTGCACTGATTCCGAAACCGGTTCCTTCTCCGGTTTTGGAGCCGTCTGTAAACCAGATTTCCCCGTGTTCGGGGCTCTGTTTTTCCTCCCATTCCTCCCTGCTTGGTATTCGCGTTTTATATCGCTGCCCAAACTGGAGAATCCTGGTTATTCTATCCTGAGGTGCGTCGAAAACTGATCCCCTCAAAAAATTTTGAATGGTTCTGTGCCCACTTTCACCTCCTTCCCATTCCTTGCTGCATTTCAGTCTGTATGCTGCTCTGGCTGCTGAGGCCTTAACCTCCAGATCCAGACTATTTATTTCCAGCAACATCCTGATGGCAGCCATGGGCGTACTTCTTTTTAGACCAAAAATCCCTCGTAAAACGACCGCCTGTATGTGATCCAGGCTACGCCTTGAGGTCTTTTTTTCCGTCTCCTTCCACCATACCAAC
>CAJUYI010004497.1:0-18372 GCA_910591695.1 Galerucella pusilla
AATAATTATTTAAATAACGAAAAGTATCGTTGAAATCTCCAAAATTATTAAAAACCTATAAGGTGCTGTTTGAGTTTGAATTGTGAATATTCAAAGTAATAGTGTAATAAGGATATTGTGTGAAACACTATTTTTCGCAATTCGCGTACTAATATATTGTACAAAACAAAATTGAAAATGGAAACTATGACACTCACATACATTTCACACAAATATTTCGAATTTCAGTGAAAATCAATTTGACAATTTATTATACCGGGTGGAATGGAACAATATTTATGTAACGTCAATTCCAAACACCCTGTGAGATTAACTGCGGCTACAAACATTTTCTTTGCGGAGAAATGCCTATTAATGGTCGATATTCTCTTTTATAATTTATTCCAATTCATTATCTTGACAAAAGATACACATTTTGAAGAAAACTGCAATTTTTGCGATGTAAATATTATAAGAAATACTGAAAAATTATATATCGGTGTTGCGTTTTAATTATAGCTCTTGAATTTTCGTCAAACTTTTAAAATTTGATGCCCTGTCGTCCGCATTGAATTTTCGTCCGTACCGTTGTACGCGTAACTCAACTGCTCTTGATATAAATCGACTTAAAACAATACGGACCAGACAGCTCCGTCAAAGTTAATTTATTTTGGTAAAACATTATTTTCCATCACGTGCTTTAGACACATAATGATGAAACAATTTCGTTACATGCTTTACATGAACCATGTTTTGATTCTCATGCTTTCATAGGAAAATGGAAATGTTGTAGACTCCGTTTCACATGAGAAAAAGCCACGTGAAGTTCGCCAACTGCTTCGCGCAGGAGTCAAAATCGATCTTGTTTATCTATATGTATCTCCTCGTAACGAAGGTTTAATGCCATTGGCGTAACAATCGAATATCAGTAATTGAAAGTGAATATTTCAACGATACCAATTTATTTTCATATACCAGTGAAACTATTTCTAAAAGCTTCAAATATATCCCAAATATGGTATATTTTTTGAACTATACAGGAATGGTCCGTAAGTAATGGTCCAAAGTGAAATGGAAGATTCTTCGCCCAAAAATATCACAATTTGACGCAACTTCTTTCGATAAAATGTCGTTGATAAAAAAGATACAGGGTGGCGCAAAGTTGAAATGTCAAAAATGTTTTTTCTCAGTAAATTGGAAGATTTTGGACATACAAACGTTTAATTTGAAGATAGGGGTTTTAGGGCCTGGGAAATCATAATATGCTATCCATTTCGATGTATTTTCTAGAGGGCGCCACAAAATCTATGGAATTGGTATAACTGTGCGATTAACTTATTTATCGTTAACGGCATCCCTTTATTTATTGGGAAATAATAAAACTGTATTATTTTCGCGAAAAAAAATTATACTTATCATAAGTCTAAAAAAATACCGGTTTCGAGATATTCGCATTTTTAAACCCCCCTTCATAATTTTCATTTCATTTATTAGCACAAAAATAATAATGTTAGAAGCCGCTGATATAATATAGCAAAAACATTGATAATTTGCGATAATTTCGCCATAACTTTCCTCAAGGATGTTGCTTTGATGTAACAGCCCTCCGCCTTCGGAGTCGGGTTGTTACTAAGCAAAACGCTTTCGAAATTTATGACAATATTATTGCAAATTATCAATGTTTCTGCTGTATCAAAGCTAATGATAAATTTGCTGACATCAGCGACTGGTGAAATTATTATTTTTGTGGTAATAAATTAGATGAAAACTATGAAGATGGGTATAAAAATGCGAATATCTCGAAAACCAGTGTAACTTTTAAGACTAATGAAAAGTATGCCTTTTTGTCGCGAAAATGATGCATTTTTATCATTTCCCAATAAATAGAGGGATGCCGTTAACAATAAATAAGTTTTTCGCAGTTATACCAATTACATAGCTTTTGTGGCGCCCTCTGAAAAATACATCGAAATGGATAACATATTATGATTTCCCAGGCCCTACAACCTCTATCTTCAAATTTTAACGTTTGTATGCCCAAAATCTTCCAATTTACTGAAAAAAAACCATTTTTGACATTTCAATTTTGCTGTATTTTTTTTTGTTTGCTTATGACCAGGGAGAGCCTCCATTAGCCGAATATGTTTTAGTTAATTCATTCATTTTTTTAATTAAAGAAGAGTGAGAATGGCACTCTGTATTTTTTTATCATCGACATTTTATTGAAAGAAGTTGCGTCAGATTGTGATATTTTTAGGCGAAGAATCTTCCATTTCTCTTTGGACCATTGTTTACGGACCACCCTGTATAGGTATACTATGAATACATTTTTTATTTTATTACTTATTTGAAGTCGAATGTGAATTCTACAATACGACACTGGTCTTGGCAACAGGTTCGCGCAAAGGAATGCAACTTCAAGTGGCCTCTTCTCACGTGAAACGGAGTCTGTAATTACGCAACTTATATTGTACGTTCGTCACTGGTGTGAATTCTAAGTTGTCGATATCTTAGTTTGTTGTTCTATGTTCCAGCTTCATCAGGACAAAAATTAATCAAGGGTTGATATTAATTGGATGGTTTATCTGTTAAACTTGGTGCATTATTCTCAGTTTTCATCTGTGTATTGTGTAATTGTGTTAGAAATTTATAAATTATAAAATATTTGGTACTCAGATCGTATTTTGCACCATATTGTACTAATACACCAGGAATATAAAATCTAATACTTCACGGAACACAGATGAAAGAAGAAAAAGTTGGGCTGGAAGCTTTTTGTAAAAACTTCAAATTCTTTATTTTGGTTGTCAATATAATTTCAATATAAGTTAAATACATAATTAGTGATAAATCATTATACAAAGCATACACGAACTAATCCACAAGAAATGCAAATAACTTGCTGTCACTCCACCAAACTTCTTCTTTTCTTCTACAATCTTGGTGAATTCATTTGAGTAGGTTATCTATGATACACTCATCACTACATCTCATGATTATTTTGTTCCATGTCAAAATTTGTGCCTAACTTCAATTTATACTAACGATGTCAAGGCGGATTTTTGGAATTCTATTTTTCAAAAACACTGTTGAGTTTTATAAATTGACCGTAATAAAATTTGTTCTCTCAGAATAAACCATCTGTTATGCATTAACAAGAAACTACTGTCCATATTTATATGATTGATAACATAGAAATTATATGGATCTCAATAATTTTCTTATCATGAATTGTGTGGTGTTTATTACTTCAAACAAATAAGGTTGATTTGCTTCCTAAAGAACACCCCTAATCTGTTTCCAGTTTTCAATTTGAAAAGTCGTTTATCTGATTTGGAACTTCACTCTATGAGCTGGAGTGCTCTAGCCCGGGGCTTTATAAGTTACAAGTGTATAAATGCCTCTCCAAATGAGATTTATTCTTATCGTTAATAATGTATGTATGTATTTTGGGGTGACATTCACTGAGACCTGAAAGATCTATTGTGCCCCCGCACTTCTACTGAGGAGAGTCTCAGAAACTAGTAGTCTCTTCAGTCCTATCTCCCGGAGGAATTTTAGGATGTCTGCAGGCTTCAACTTATGCAAATGTTCCTCCTTTATCCAGTAATCTCCTAGGTGCTGTGCTCTAGTATTTTGAAGTACTGTGCGGTTGGAAAGTATGTGGATGGAGGTTTCTCTTTCCATTCCACAAAATTTGCATTCTTCTTCCTCCACTATTTTGAGCTTTTTCAGGTGCCCACTCAGGCGACAATGTGCCGTTAGGATCCCTGTTTCTAAGCGCAGTTTTACTTTGACTTATGCATTCATTTGATCTCAACAGGTTGTAGTCATCCAGAAAAGTCTTTGATTGTGTAATCCCTACTAGATCTTTCCAATGGTCAGATCTCCTTTTCTCGGCTTTACTTTTTTCTTCCAATATCACATTGGGGCTGATTTCGCAAAAGGGTTCAGGCCCCCAGAAAGGTATTTCAGTCCCCCTTTTTGCTAGTTCATCTGCTATTTCATTTCCTTCTATACCAGTGTGTCCTGGAATCCATAGTGAAGTGACTATATTGCTCTCGCCTAGTTCTTTGAGTTTGTCTAGGCATTCCCACACCGTTTTGGAACTGATTACACAAGAGCTCAGTGCTTTAATGGCTGCTTGACTATCCGACATTATGATAATCCTTTGTATTCTGTATCCTTTATCAATATGGAACTGGGCGCACTTTCTTATGGCGTGGATTTCCGCTTGAAAGATACTTGGGGGTTTTCCCAAGCCTTCATAGTGTTTGGTTCCTGGCCCGAACACTCCTATTCCAGCTTCTTCTATTGCTTTTGATCCGTCTCTGTACCATTGAATGGCATTCTTTCCAGGTCTGGTAATGGTATTTGGATCCCATTCCTTCTTGTTGCTTAATTCCGTAACGAATTTCTTTGGAAAGTTATACTTTTTCATCATACAGTCTTGAGGCATGTCCCAGGTCGTCTAATTCCCAAGAAGTGAGGAGGTGGTTTTTTTAATGATTATCTCTCTACTTAGTCTGTATCTTGTTCTTTCTGCACCGCTTTTCACCACCTTATGTAGAGGTTGAGAATCATTTCCATGGCTGCCGTTGGGCATGCTCTCATTGTTCCTGTAATGTATATACAGGCTACTCTTTGAATTTTGGATGGCTTTTCTCTCGTCGTCAATAGGCTAGTTCTACTACTCCACGCAATGGCTCCATATGTGATGATTGGTCTCACTATGGCAGTGTACATCCAGCTTAGGATTTTTGGGTTACAGCCCCAGTTTCAGATTTCTGCACACCATTAGAGCTATTTTTGCCTTGTATGTAATCTCCTTTTCGTGTTTGTTCCACAGGAGTTTACTGTCTAGAGTTAAACCTAGATACTTGATTTCTTGTCCCCATTCAATCTCGTTCCCATCAAGTTTTATGGTTTTGAGGTTGAGTTTTCTTGTGAAGACTATCAAGATGGTTTTAGTGGGGTTGATGCTGTGATGCTGTGGAATATTATCGTTAATAAAAACAAATATCGTCAGTATAACGAGATTAGCCTTAGAATTACCATAACGATATGTTGTCCTTTCCTTTTTGCTTTCTGATTCTGATTATATCCAAAATATTCTGTTTACATAACAATGACCTGAGCAGTTTGAAAAAAGTCCATTCCTTTTGCCTTCTACTTCTTTATTCGAGCTGCATCTCTTAGGATGCCATGAAGCGAACTGATTATCAGTTAGTTCTGAATGAAATATGAGCAGCGCCGAATTTATTTGCAGCATCAACTCTCGAATATAATATTCCTCAGGGATGTACTGCACTGCTGGAACTATGCTCGAAATAATCTGGAAATAAATCTTGTCGTGTCTGCTTAAAAAATATGGGATTGAGCGTTTTGTTATTTTCAAATTTCATCTATGTATGGTAATTATGAAAAATGAAGAGAATGCGATTCAAGCAAACATTTTATTATTGCAAACTATACTTCAATGTAAATTATATGAAGGAGGAAAGAGAAAAGTTTCTTCTCCTTCTCCATATCTGAGGTTTCAGGAGATCGGAAAAACAGATAATCAATGAAAATGTTCTGGAATTTGAGGCGTAATTCACATAAAACAAACGTTGGGTGACAACGTGGCACTGACGCGTCTTTTCAATGTAACTGAACGGTCGAATGAACACAAGGGCAACGGACGACCGCCTCTTCTCTTTGAAGTTTCTAGTTGCGTACAGAAAGAGACATGTTACATGTCGCTTGTTGCGAGACCAAATTGAATGTTAACTTTGCAGTTGTTATGAATATTCTAATGAAATGTTAGCTACACAATTCTCTGCATTTTTTCTTTTCTATTAAGTTATTTTGCTATTCGCTGAATTCCATTAAACAAGATTACATCTTACTCAGGGTCGCTATTCTTGACATCCTTCGCAATTGTACGAAAACGCATGGTCACGAATGGTCAATTTGCAAACATATTCTGAAAATAGTATTCCTGACCTCTCTTTTTAGAAATGTGGGATCATTTCTATTCGCGTGGTGAAATGAATTTCACAGCATCGCAATTTCTAGGTTATTCAGTAGTTCTGTGTCATCAGATTATAGTTGGATCGGTTAAGTTTTCAGCATTTTAATACGATGAATTCATATGGGATGAATCCGCTCATCAAAAATTAAAGAATTATCAAGAAATTCTCTAAAAGTTTGCACAAATTGATATTCACTTAAAATATCATTGGGGTCAATGGAATTGAAAAGATTATATTGAATGATTGACTCATCTTCAGGATTCTCTGAATTGGCAATGTATGGCAAGGTACTTTTTGTGATTTGTTACATGAGCCGTTTTTGTATCATTATTTTTGTTATGATAAGTCTTATGAGTATTGGTGGATTTGGAAATGAATCAAATATTTAGATAACAGGGGAAAAAGGGGCTCGCTGCATTTTTTGGTGAAATGGAACATCTATGCTTTATTGTGTATTTTGATATAATCTTCCTGATTGCGTTCTCAAATATATAAAGGCTACATGATGTGCATTGAGTGTTTTGATGTATTTTCCAAGGAAATGAGAAATTAGTTATTTGTGCAACAGTTGGGAAAAGCACAAGCATTCGCGTTATTTTGTGGGATATAATGGTTGTGAATAAAATAGTATACAAACCTCGGTAAGAAGTTTCATTTCTGTCTCGAGATAAAAGCTAACCTCGACGCTTCGTCTCGGTTAATTAACTAATCTGTCGACAGTAATGGAACCTTTCTCAACTCGGTGTGTAATATACTATTTCATCACCAGTTGGGAAATATTTCACTTTTCGTAGCTGGCTACGGAAAATAAGACGTTTCATAACGTCAATGAGTTGTAAAGTGTCACTTTATCTGGCAAAATTGGAAAATAAATCTTGCAAAACTTGGAATGTTCACCCTGGACTTCAATATAAATCATTTTTCACCTGTTTTTCACAAAAATATATAGCATGAACCCAACAAAATCATAATAGTTATGTTCCTAACAAGTGCGAAAAGTGATACTTTCCCACACGCGACTGCAGTTGACCCGAACGACGCGGAGCGGAGAACGGGTAAGTGGTCAAGGGCGGGAAGAACACTATATGCATAAGTTAGGAACATTTTTTTTCTACGACCGTATATGCAAAAAATATATCAACCCATTTTTCAAAAATTATGTCATATCAACATGGTAATCAAGTGAGTTTAGATATGTTTCTCTATGTTCATATGGAAACATAGAAGTGGTAACCATGGAAATTACTTTGTTATGACAAAAGTGAAATAATTTTCCTCCCATCGCATATATTGACGAATCACTTAATAATAAAGTAGAAGTGGCTAATAAAATATTCAACACCCCTGCCTCGACTTTAAATGAAAATGATCGAAACTAGATAAACCACACAATTAGCCCTGCTGCTTTAGCGTCTATAAATTCTCGTTGCCCTCCAGTACAATTTACAAATTGTACAATGTATGTGAATATTAACGACAATTGATTTGTGTTCAAAAATATGGATATAAATTTGATGTTTCTTTTATCTCTTTTATAACAACTTTATCAATATAAAAATTGAAACCATAATTTGTTTCAATTTATTGTAATAATCCATTTGTAACATCACCGTACGCTACAGCAGTGCGGTAAGAATATTACCGCATTGTTATTTTCTACTCACTATTCTGGAATGTTGAGCTTTGCGCATAGGAAACAGGTCAAAATAGTGTCACTTTTTCCACGATCTAAGAAAAACTATCTAATAGGGTCAACATTTGCATAATTTTACTTTCCCGCGCTAGTGCGGGAAAGTGACAGTTTCAAAACTAAAATGCGTGCGGGAAAATGGGTCGTAGAAAAACATAATTTACGAACTATCCGAGAAAGAAAATCCATAAAAAGTCACGAACAAAAATAATATATTAGGAAGAAAGTTATTTCAGTTTTAAACTTATTTAATCTAATTCCGCTATCAAATGTGACACTTCCAATCACTCCTTGACGTTAGGTAACGTCACATTTTTCATAACCTCCATATATCAGTTATGAAAAGTAGTTATGTAAAGACTTTACGTGAGTGTTCAAGTTTCATAGAATAATTTATTAATAAGGTACTGTCAAAACTGACAATTATTTCATCATTCAAACTGACAATTGCCCATTATTTTAATTCAATAGTATTTTGAGATTCATAAACATTGGAAACAACATTATTGAGAACACAGTTATTTAAAGTAAGTCAATTTTCTGGGTGAATACTTTATAGTAACAATATTTCTAACACCATTTGAATTAACTTTAATATTACCATTGTAATAGAAGATTTTATTAAATATCATAAAAGCGCGGAATTAGATAATACGTTGTACGTAAACACGTTATGAAGAGAGCGACATTGTTTAACTCGCATAATTGGCAAATATTACGCTTGTTGAACAATATCGCTCTTTTCATAACTAGTTACGTAAAAAACTATTTTAAATCCTATAAGGTAACATATTAATGAACTGTTAATATTGATTATAAATGACTCAAATTATGTTCAATTCCTTTGCTTATAAATTATGTAGGATTGATTTCAAATATAAATAGTAGGTACACATGATTTTTCTATATTTTACAAACTATCACATACAGACACTAATAATAGTTCATAGTAGTTCGGTCCACCCATTCAGTTATGAATAAGCAATAGTTACGATACACAGACATTAGTTGCAATTCTGTAATCAAATGTTAAATTTTAACGCACAGTTAAAAATAAGACAATCTTCTAACCCATTTTTGCTAGTCTGTATGCATGAAAAGCTTTAAAGTATTAACGGAAAACTCTTTATTGGATACCATACATGTTAAAATTTGAATCATAATCTTGACTATGTATAGATTAAAACATTTATAATAGCGTAAACTTTGTCAAATTTAACGGCGTACCGTTAATTTTTAACCACCCTTTTGAATGGTCCTATGGACTACAACAATGAACTGAATATCATAAGAAAAATAGTAATTAATAATTATTAAAGTCCGAATTTCATTGACAATATCATAAATGGAAAGACAATAAAACAGTATATCCTTCTGGTAAGAATGAAAAAAATAATCAATTCAAAAGCTTAGCATACTTTGGAACACCATCATTGAAATTTAATCATTTCAGGCATGACTATTTGCTTCTAAGTCTATTACAATGTATCCAAACTTATTGAAAATAATTAATACTAATTTCCAAAATTGAACAAATAGTATATGAATTAGAAACAACTGTGACAAAATTGATATTGGTATAATTTTCAAAACACAAATCTATGACAACTAGAAATTAGATTCTAACTATTCAAATCATTTATTAACCGACACACTTTCGAATAAAATTTCAAATGTAGAACCTAAATCCTTCGAATAAAACATTTCAAAAGCCCTTGAGACAAATAAAAACAAATATTCAGATGATCGTCCTAACGCCCAAATGGATGTAAGCCATTCTTCCTTACCTAATTACCGCGATGATAATTCCAGTGTGATTGTTGTGAATAAATTTCTAGGTGAACTTATTCAACAATTTTGTTAATAGCCTCAAGATTCCGTCCTAATGCACTGTATAAATAATATTTTTTTTAATTGTAAGTACCTTCACTTGTTTAATAAAGCTAGTTTGTTAGCGGAACGCCTAATATATTTATTATTATTCATTAAAAATTAGTTTTAAATAACTTAAATTCCATCATGAAGAATTGTTATTTCCAATTCTGAATTTGATAGGTTTAGTTGCTTCATCTTTGTGAAAAGTTATTATTTAAGGGTGATAAGGTTACACTGAAAACATGTAATTCCATAATTCTATTATTATTGCAGCGTTCAATTTGGTCTGTCGTACAATATTTGTGATAACAAAATTTATAACATTGAAAACCATTCTTATGAAACATTAGCGACTACAACTCAATCAAATGAGAATTTCAACAGTCCTTGGATTTGTTCCAGAACAGAAGTGTTCTATTTGGAAATTCAATTTAAAAGCCATGTTCACGGAAGTTTCTTAAAACGAAGTATGGGGAAAACTAGTTTAACACTTTTGCACCTGGTATTCTACTTACCATCAATTGCCAATTTACTTCCTATTTTCCAAAAAATTTCTTGGGAATATAGAGCTAAAATAGATTGTGAGCATTATCTTTCGCGCACTTATATTTCTCATTCATTCGCAAAATGCTGTTTCTTTGATGAAATTAAAAATCTTTTTCCAATGATCTGATCTGATAAGTTGAGAGAGTAGGGCAACCCTATACCATCTAGGGCAACTTACTTTCAATTTATTGTTAATATGTTCGCTCACCAGGCTTGCTAGCTGCTACTGAAATAGTGAGAGTTCATACAATACCCCTTTTGGTGTATCGATTGTTAATGTCCTTCTATAACATTACGTTGGAAGGAATGGAAAAAGAGGCAGGTCTGTGATTAATCCTAAGAATATCACAATAATGAACCGCTTAAATGTATTACAAACGATAACCCTAACCTTTGACCCACAAAATTTGATTAGTTAATGTTTAGATTACGCGCAAGCGCGACCTATCAATCGGGAGAAATTACAGGATTCAAAATAGGATGCAGACGTACCCTTTATATCGGCAACGTGTCTCACGTCTTTTTCTACTGTCCCACTGACAGTTCTCGTCAGGTCTGTACTTTGTTGTTTACTGTCAATTATTATAATATAGTTAATATTAATCTTATTGTTATATTCATTTAAAGAATACAAAAATATGCATGAATACACGGAACAACATCAGCATTTTGAAAGTTCTCAAGTATTTTCAGTTAGAAAAAGAAGCTGGTCATTATTAATTTCATAGCCAATTTGGCTGAATACGATCCTGATGATTTTATTTATCAAATCTAAGGTTGGCTGTATGTCAAAATAGCAAATGAAATAAACAAAATACCCAAAACCCGGATATACGTCACAAATGATGACGCATACCAAAAAACGCTATTGAATGTACCCTATTGGCCAGACAAGTTCAATACGTTCCTGAGCTGCTGCCTTCTAGCTAGGACATCAGTCGCGCGGTTCACTTAAGACTCACCATAAACTATTTTTTCTTCCATGTACCAGGCATACTTTGATATGGTCATAGGGTACCTCGACTGTACTATGCTTATGACATATAATCTGTCATTCCACAGAATATTGAAATCCCTTGTCCATCCACAAGTAGATTTAGGTCAACCTCTTAAATTATCTTCTACATTCAGCCTGAACAATAAACGAATAAACCGTAGGCTATAATATAAACTTGAGTTCGGAATACTACTGTTGTTATGTACGGCTTTAACCACAGACATACAGCCCATACTTTTGATACGGTATCGCAAGTAGAGAACCACAAGCACCCATAATAGGTATTCCATAGTATATGTTATATACAAAAAAATCGCCCCATGTGTCTTTGTGTAATACATATTTCTAATAGGAATATGCTTTTTGAAAGATTATTATGGGCGGGTAGATTGGACTAGATTAGAATTGGAGTGGCTCTTTGTCCTATCCCACTGCAACCTTTGCAGATCTATTGTGGTCCTTCCCATATTTAAAGCTTTTTTATCTTTATTAGACTCAATAACCTGGATACCGCCCATACCTTGCGTAGCTCTCTGCCCTCGGTTTTTCTTCCCCGAGATAAAGTGAAGCCGCACCCTTGCTAGGCATGCGCACTCACAGAGTATGTGCTCCGCGGTTTCGTCTTCTTCCTGGCATAACCTACGAAGGCTGTCATCTGCTGGGCCAATTGTATGTATTATGTTTCCTCAGCCTACAATGTCCGATCAGCATTCCCACCATCATCCTCGTCGTTTCTCGACTTTAACATAGTAGGTCGTGTGACAGTTTGGCCGAAGGGCTTTTGAGGAATAATTTTATATGAATTTGTCCTGGGGTTTCATACCAACAGCGCAACGCCTGGTTGTTTATTCATTTGTGGATTTGGCAATTCCACAGGAAGGTTCTGGCCCTATCATGACCTCAGCTGCTCCTTGCTTGTCTGATTCATCAGCCTTTTCATTGCCTTTCATTTTTTGGTGTCCTGGTACCCAGGCTAGAGTCACTCTATTATGACTACCTAGTCGGTTGAGGGCCTTGCAGCACTCCCACATCAGATTTGATGAGCGTGTCAGCTTGAGTGCTGCTTGGCTGTCTGAGTAGATGTCGATTCTTTGGTTATTTACCTCCTGTCTCATCAACTCTTCTGCACAGCATTGCGCCGCCATTACCTCTGCCTGAAAGTCAGTAGATGTTTCCCTAGGCTTAGAGGGATATTGCTGTTGAGATTCGCTGTTATGGGCGGGTAGTATGAGGCACACTTTATTTCAGAACTTCGTAAATTTACAGTAAGTGAAACTCAAAAATATAAGCTCGCTCAGTTTCATCTTGTCTCACTCGAATAAAATACCCTATTTTCCAGACTTATTGCGTAAATATGCTATTTCCACACAAATTCTTGTTTAGAAATTAATACTCTTTCGCACGACTCCACTTTTTCGGACGCAAGGTATATAATCCAATCAATGAAGTAAAAATTCTCATGATATCGAAAAATAATTTGATGATGCTAGGATCGATTTAAGACTTTTTGCAAATTGTTGAGAAAGTTGTTGATTGCTCGGTAATACAAGTTTGGTGGTGTGGAAATTAGTTCGTAATCAGTTATAATCAATAAATAAGTAGTTATTTAATTGAATAACTGGAGATATACCGAATCAATTTTCACCACAAATTGATAGGTAAGGATTTTTCTGGCAGCGGTGGCAGCTGAATACGATTCCAGCCTCGGAGAAATGAAAAAGCAATTATTTATATTTCAAATTTGGACAAATTCCAAGATTCACAATTCAAAAATTTCACATCATATTTCAAGTACGAAGATCAGAAATTGTGCATTAAATTCCAATTAAGCGACATACGATACAAAAGAATAGAGACTTAGAGCTTGTCTTGAATTTCTGATGTATCCGTATCCGTAACCAACTGCGCATGTGTAGACCCGTTACGTCTCAGCCAATACGATGCGTTGAACGTATTGTTACGTACCCTATTCCGTATACTTAAACGTATCCGTATCCCGACTAAAGTCATTATTTCGTGCTATTGGTGCTATATTACATCATCTTCCTCGTCTAGCAGCAATATATTATTTAATATCGCCCCCATTTTACGTTTTACAAAAATATAAAAAGGTAAAATGAAAAAACTTTGAGGTTATACAATTAAAAACAGAACGAAGCGATAAGTTTTATGCTAAAAAAGATTTCTTCACGTCAACGTAACTCCAATACGGATACAGATACGCGTAAAAGCTTAAGACAAGCTGAAAGTGACTATTATGTAATTTTTAACAATTTTCCATTTTTGATTTGACAGCTTTCAAGTTTCGGTACTTAATATTTGACTTTCATTGGACATTTGTCAGCTAGTTGTCAGTTTAGCATTATTGTAATGTTAAAATGATGTCATTTTTATTTGGGTAATGGCATAATATAGTATATAATGATAGATTTTTAACGACGCATTTAAAAGCTATAAATATTTACGACAAATTCGATCAACCCACAATTGCGTCAGAAAAAACCGTTGAGATATTTCAGTTTAAAGCAGGCAATTTTAGGACAATGGAGGTATATGAAGAAATTCAAATTGTCATATTTCGTTTAAAGCGTATCATAGGAAAAAAACGGAAATTATGGAGGAACACAGCGGCTTGAGATTGACTGCCTACCTTAGGGCTCCAAAAATGAATACCTTTTCCACAACAGGCCAAAAAACAAAATGTTGTTTCAAAACAATTAATTTTTCCAATTCCTAAAACTTCAATGACTTTCACTAATTGTCCAATAGGGCGTGAACTTATTGGTAGGGGTATATGTACCACTTTTTACAATAGGATTTTGATTTTTCCAAACACTCCATGCTAAGTGGCAACCATTTTTTAGCCTATATGCTTTTTCCAAGCAAAAACTGATTTTGCGTGAAATTCGAAAAATCGCTTGAAAATCAGGAATTTTTGAGTTAAAATCGAATTTTTCCATGCCCAATATGTCGAAAAACTGAAAGAGAACTTTCCGTTTCAAAAACTGGCAATTTTTTCAATAGCTAGGTTTATTTTGGTATTTTTTGCCCCCCCACTAGTGATTTGCCCCCCCCCCACCTCTTCTAAGGTCCAGTCTTCCAAAGTTGTATAGGCAAGACAAAATAAGCGATACGCCACCTACAGTTTTATTTTGTAACCTTCCAGTGGGCCATTAATGTTTTGTTTACATATGTGATTCATACGTTGTTGTTGTTGTTGTTGTTGTTTTAAAGTCGCATATTGATAAAAAATTGTTTAATATATCAAAATGAACCATCACTGTTGCGTTCCTCTTGGGTGAGAGTGAATAAAGAACTTAGTTTTCATACATTTCCCCAAAAAGGACAACGTGTTTAGGTAGAAACTAAATTGGGAAAACTAAAAATTGGTAAACCAGTTACAAGGAATATGAAAGTATGCTCCCTGCATTTTATAGATGATGATTATTTTCATCGAGGTAAGCACGAACTACACTATGCGATTTTAGGTTATGTTAATGGGGATAATTGTTTACAGATTTCAATTCCAAACAAAAAAGGTTTTTGAAAAAGACTGCTGTGCCTTCCATAAACCTTCCTGTTGGATCTAGTACTTCAAAGGAACAACCTGAATGTTCTAGTAGTAGAACTGAAAGATTGGGACAAAGAAGTAAGTACTTGTTGCTGATGAAGAATGTTCTTATTGTGAAAAAATCGACCCTGCTACACCTTCAACTGCTTCTCAAGAACTATTGCAGCTTCTTCAGGGGCAGCCAGGTTATAATGGGCCCAAAACTTTCAAAGATTTTTAAGTGCAAGTGAATACTCCCTAATGTGTCTACTTTGTATGATCGGATAATTACAGTTAAGAATCACTCATTAAAATTTAGAATGTGCTCAAATAAAATTTAGGATAGGTTACCATTGTATTGTATGTCAGGATCTCCAGGTGTTGTATGTTAGGGTTCTTTGTGAGCAACTTAAATCGTTATATTAAAACTACATGATTCACTGGGATGATGTTTTATTTGTATAACTTAACTACCTACACTAATTATGACTAGGGCTGTACTTAAGCCTGTCATATGAATAATATAAATGAACTATACTGTGGATAATTATTAACAATGAACTACATATCTGAATAATGTGAATGAATATGAGAATGCCCCTTGTATACTTCATCAGCATAGGTATTGATGTTTTTTTTTAATTTATATTTTCCATTTTCTTGGATCAAGTACTTGGCAGTTTTTACAGCCTCGGCTATAGTTTTGGTAGCTCCTAAAATATGGAATAATATAATAATTCTGAATTTTCTATATTTCAACCATTCTGTACTATTTTCTGATGCTTTCATTTTCGAATCATTATCTTCGGAACACAATGATTGAAACATTTCATTGCAACAATTTTTTAAAGTAACTTTCTTTGGAAATATCTCCATCATTACAATTGATTGTTAAGCTTTGTCCAGTATTTTGCTTATATACCTACCTGTATTAACTTCCTCCAAAATATCCATATCAGTAAAATGTCTTCTACCAGCTCTAAAATAGATTTGGTTAAAATCTGCAAAATATAAAACTTCACACTTATACCTACGTTTTGAAATTGCTGATTCAGGTAAGTTAGCACAAAAAAAGTTTAATACTTCAGAGCTGTTAATTTCAATATTGCATCATGGAACTTTATTCGCCAAACAAGGCATTTCTTTCACAGGTACTGGTTTGTATTCTTCCCTGGTAATTACTTTTTGGGTTGACCAAGCACATTTTAACTGTTTGTGAAATATTTTCCAAACTTTGTATATCCTCCCCAAAACAAAAAACACAAAGCAGAAAAAAGAAATATGTATAAAATAAGGGAAAAAAATCGATTTTGTTTGATAGTGCTTTTTTGGTTTTGGTAACTTGAACACCTTGTGCATTTAATAAGAAATGCTGAAATATGCTTGCACCGCCCACTTTGTCCAGCTTTACAAGAGCAAACCATTAGTTCAATGTGTGCCCGCTATTATCTATTTTAAATCGTCCCTCGATTTTATGGGGTTCCTTCTCCAATGCCGATGACTGAAGGCACGAGGCAATAATATTAACTACTGTTGTGGATTTCGTTTTACCCGCTAATATTAGATGTCCAGCATTTAAAACGTGTTCACCTTCGTAAACGCATTTTTGATTTTCGGTCCCTTCTAAATACTTCATGTAATCCACAATACTCAGCCTAATTTCACTCATCTCCAAGTAAAAATAGTATTATGTTTTTAGGTTAATGTAGTTAATATAGGTTAATATAGGGTAAACATACCTTTGCAAACAGACCTAAAACTATACACTAACTATAAAAATGTTAAATGAATTTATCTAACACGACACACTAAATACTTAACACAACATCGATCAAAACACCAATACTAACAAAATACTTTAACACACTTAAAAAACGAAAAATATAACACCTAAAATTCAGGAAACTCCTACGCTATGTCATAGGAAAACGAATGTAAACAAACTATCAATGGCCCAGTGGAGGACGAAAAAGTGACCGGTAGAGGCGCTGGAGTCTAGCCTTTTTTCGCCTATTATCGGATATTTGCCACACCCTCTCTAACAAAATTCAATCTACCTTAAGCGGCTGCCATTATATTCGAATTAATTAGCCTCCTTGACTGGATTAATATTATACTATGGAATTATTGAATTAATAAATGCCTTCATTATTTTAACGAAGTTGACTGATGGTTAAAAATGATTGAGCTAATTACTGTGTTCGTTGGATCAATGAATATATTCATATACTCATCCAATAAACGTGTTGCTTGAATTAAGTCTCTTTATGGTATCAAAAGGTACGTTAATTGATTCTTCGATCAGATATCCATAATTTCGTAAATAAAATATTCCATGAGACCAATGAACTTTTCCATTAACCCAATAAAAGATGGTAATATATGAACTCGTTCATCGGTCGAAAAACAATAAACAGTGTTCGTTTAGCTGATGTTTATTTATTCATATTCTGTTCAGTTTTTATGACCTTCACATTACAATAAGAAATATTTACCGGACAGGTCCGAGAGAAGGAGTTTTTACAGAAATTCAAGATATTTGCAAGAAATCGAACCCTATTTTTTTCTCTTAATTGTTTATAGCTTTTTCTTGTCTCAATTCTCCATCTGAACATTTTTTCAAATGCCATGTCAGATCGAATACGTCCAGGTGGGCAAGTTTTGAAAATCAGTGAAATTGAATTCACAAGTGGAATATTTCGATTTTAAATTCGCTATCAAAATAGTTTATTTACGATAAACAGACGAGACGTTGCACTTAACAAAATATTGTGATGTTGCCAAGTTGTAGTTTTTTTCTTCACTTAACCGCAACTAGAAAAGTCAATCTAATGTTAGATTCACATAATGAATACAAATAGGAAATACTATTACTTACGTCTTTTACAGCAGTAAGCGGGAGAAGCGGGTCCCATATCGGCATTCTCGTTCAAAATAGGTTAGTTACCAAAGATGTTACCATCTCTTGACATTTACTGTTTAGCTGCTTCGGCATTTTATTGACTAGACACTGCAGATTTGCCTCAATAATTAGTTATGAAAATAACAGTTTTCTTAATCTTGAAGAAACGATGAATTTGAAAGCACTATTAGACGATGATCGAATGCCAATAAACGTCAAAAAAAACTGGGGAATTTTACTGAGAACGTATTGAGGTTTTGCCAACCCATTGCCCTGGCTGTTGAGGATAAATTGTATTTACGGTTGGTCAATAATTAATATTTATTCTGATGAGCAGGAAAGTAACTAAAAATGACATCATTGTCTTTTTATCGTGAAAACCCTATAGTTTTGAATTATAGTGAAACGAAATTATTATAAATTCACTTAAATGAATTTAATTCGAATGATACAATCTGACAACAACGGAATACCCCTCATATAAGTTCAAACCGTTCAAACGTGAATTATGAAGGATAAAGAAAAAGAATTGAGGTTAAGATTTATCAATTTCATAAGATAATAAATGCTGAAATATACAGTGCTTTTCAGATAAAAGTATCCACCTTTAATAACTTTTGTAATACTGGTATTTAGAAAAAATCCAAAAACACGTCAATTTATGTTGGAAGGGGCAAGCATTATGGCTTATTTAAACTTACTGGAAAAGCCACCCCCTCACCCCTGGCAGCATCCCCTTTATTTTTTTAAATTACTTTTCATATTTTTTATGTAAAATTTGGATACTCCTCTTTGAGCTGATTTCAAAAATGTATA
>CAJUYI010004498.1:0-18359 GCA_910591695.1 Galerucella pusilla
TAATTTAATTTATAGTGCTCTGTTGCTACTAAATGAGATTATACATACGGAAGATAAATATTTGCCGAATCTGGATAGAGAATCGCTGTAGCATAATGCCATGTATTAGAATTAAGAACTGTTTGTAATTTAATTAAGTCAATTTAGCTAAGTATAAAAGTTATGCTTTTATAGTAAGTTAAGGTACGGAGGTCTAATTGAAACAATATTTTTGGACAAATACATTATATTTACCAACACAAAGTCTTACAATACAAAAAAAAAGAAAACAAAAAACATACACTTTAAACTTATAACAATTAAAAACATTTAGTTATACATTTTTTTTGCTTTTCTTCATTTTCTGGTGAAATATTAGGCAGCGCACCTTCATGACTAAAAACACCAACTGAAATTCGGTCATTTTTCAATAACAAATCATAAAATAAAAAACGGATGTTGCTTTGAAATATGACCAGACTCTCAGCTTTTTAAATATATCTATATAATATAAACACTAACTAAAAACTGCTCTAATATTTCACCTGAAAAAGGCCTTTATTATTTTTTTCTGTTTTACTACACTAAGCCTATCTAAGTTTCCTTAAGTTTAATCTTACCTAAACTTTAAACCTATAAAGACTAATCTACACGCTAGAAGCTATCTTACCTAAATGCTTTTCTAGCATACTTTATACAAATGGGAAGTCAGTTCCCACAGACTCGATATTTCAATTGGTAGTAAATAACTTATTGAATTCTTTAATGGTAATTTCAATAATTCATAATTTTTTGAAAATAACCAAATAATTAGTTAATCAACTCAAAATCAAATATCAAGACAGACTGAAAACAAATTCACCAATTAACATTAATTATTTTAGATTGCCAATATCCCCATAACAATCGATCAAGTTTAATTTAAATTGATGGTAATAATTTGTTCAAAAATGCAAAAAGTTATTTTCTGCCAATTAATTTTTAAGTAGTTCTTACCCTTGAGAACCAACCTGATAATGACTTTTTTTTTTAATAAATAGGTAGTCGCTGATCGATTCTTCGATTTATTATGGTCTAAAAATAACTTCATACCATCGAAATAGGTATCGTATCGTGTATATGAAAATAAAACTGATTTTTTTATTTTTATCAGTTACGCTGTATAAAACCTTCACAAATAATGTCAATACTCAATGCAATATTATTTGGCTTCAGCTGTTGCACTCAACTTTGTTTCATATAATAAATAAAATATTTATCTGAAAGTTCGGTCAATCATTTACGAGCATAAACTATTTATTGAAATGTAGGTACTGTAAATTTGCAATATAAATTTGTTTATAAAAATATGAAATTTGCTGCGAGTTTACCCTGTCTGTTATAATAGTTATTTATGTACCAAGGGTATAAATAGATGTTTATGCCCTGAGGGCGACGTCTTACGAAGCCGAGTGCCTCTGGCCCGAGGGTATACATATCTGTTTATGCCTGCGGTACATACAAACTTTTATGTCATACTGGTTCGTTATTGCAATCCAATCTCAATACAAATCAGTGTTTTAAAAAATCCGGTTTGAATTAATAGGTGAATGTTGACAAACGTAAATGTCATAATATCAAAATAAATTTTATATGTGTCTTAGAAGTCAAAATGAACGATGATTTTGGAATTCCTGACGAAATTATTGAAAAAGCAAAGAAAGCAACTGTACTTAAATTTGTTGCCAAAAAAGTCTAAAGAAGCTTACGACATGGTTATTAAATAAGTTGAACAAAAAATTATTTCCCTTTATGCCCGCGCGGGCCATAAAGTACGATATTAGATAGTTGGTAATTTATCAATGAAAACACAATAATGAACTAGTATGACATAAAAATAATTAGGACTTTTAACCATCCGGTGTTGAGTAGTGGCTTGCCGGAGAGTTCTGCACCACGTTAAGGAGTTTGAAGATTTTTTTGGTAGACCCTTTTTTTAAATTTAAAATATTAAAGAAAACACGCGGCGCGTTATACGCTCGTCTATTTCAAGAGCGACTTCTGGAGTGTTTGGTTCCAGATTGTCGGTCTGGCAGGATCATAATAGTACTGAGAAATCTCACGTGGGGAGTCAAAAGGCAAGTTGGGTTTCATAGAATGTCCCCAAAATCCAGCAGGTCGATATGTAAGTCAATGTTTTTCATCTCAGTAGAAGCCTGAGTACTAAAGAGTTACTCAAAAAAATACTACAGTCCAAAGGAAATAGAAATAAACTGATTTCATCGAAGAAGTCATTGGAAACACACTAACTCGCAGAACTTTTATTATTAAAGCAATTTTAGAGGGATTTCTATGATTGATCATCCGCCAGATTAATACCCCAATGGTGTGAAATAAATAGAGGATATATTCTGTTTCCTGAACAATGGAAGACAAGTGTGCAGAAAGTTTACAAGATATAGGGATACATAGGAAAGTATTCAATAGGGGTGGGGTGTTGAACTTCAAATTTTGACCCCATGCTTTATTAAATAAATCGAATATTCAAAAATTATTTTAAATTTGGTCTTCAGAATAACAGAATAAAATGTACTGAAATTATGCAACTTATAATGCAGATGCGTCACTAGTGTAAATGTGAAGTTGTCGATAGTTTTCCTTTGCTGTTCCACGTTTCAGCTTCTTCTTCTTCTTTCTCCTTCATTGGGATGTTGAAGCTTATTCAGGAAAAATGTTGACATCTATCACTCACACTTCAGTTTATACTAGTGACGTCAAAATCTGAAAGGGGGATTTCAAGAAATTTTTTTAATGGGGATCAAAACGACCAAGGGCGTCGCCAAGAAAGAGAAAGAGAGGGGGCAAGTTGTCCCTCGTTGGAGTTTCGAAAAATTAATTGAAAACTCAAGTCCTTCGGCCAATTGTATGATTTAGTAAATATAGAATATGGAAGATGGAACTTAGGAAGCAATTATGGCAATTTTTATAACTGTTGTTGATGTCCTTAAAGAGACGAAAACCTTCTTTCCCGAAACGGGGACAGCTTTAAAAATTGCAATTGTTCTTTCGTGCACATTGTGTACTGTGGAAATATCCTTTAGTCTTAAAAGAATAAAAACCTGTTTGAGAAGCATTATTGTACTTTATAAATATAAATTTACTTGTCCAAGACTTTCTTAAAGATTTCTAAGAGTGAATAAAAATTACAAATACAACTCATTTATTCAAGCAATGCTTTTAATTACTGTACCAACAAATCACATCAACTTGACCCCCTCTGGTTAATTTGCTGGCGACGCCCTTGAAAACAACACTACTAAATGTAATAAAATAATTTTTCCCTTAAAATTGCTAATCATTAACAAGAGTATGTTTTAGTTGAGCACCCTCGGTAAATATAGAAGATTTGTAAATGTTATATTATTTATTGGTTGAATGTGGACAGTAAATCTTTCAAACATTATGTTTTTTTCTTTAAAATATCTTGGAAATGTTATACAAAACAAAGCTGAGTGTACTTGTATTGTTGCTCTTTGTAAACAAGAGCACAAAGTCTCTAGAACTTGTTAGCTATAAACATACAAAACTTGGATGGCGGGTGCAAGGGCACTCTGCAATAGCAGTAGTTACAATGTGCCTTTTTCATTCTACCCTGACCTCCACTTCAAAAAAAGGAAACCAAAAAGAAGAACATTCACAAATTGTCTACAACACATAAACAACTATAAGGTAAAAATTTAGTTATCGGTTTTTTTTAAGAATACACCGAGTTAAAAAAATATATAAAATATTTTTCAGTATATCCCCTGTGGACTATCTGAAAAGGCACAATATCTTTTATGTGAAGTTCTATGCATTAATTGCCTGACGAACAGTTTTACTTACTGATTTAAATTTTCCATATTTAATAAATAAATAAATAATTTTTAAAAATCTCAAAAATAAAGCCTTGTTAATTTTTTCTAAACCGATATTACTCCGTAATTAGATAACTACAATAAAAAGCTGTAATTCAATCACCGAGCATAATCGGACTAGAAAAAAAATGGAAAAGAAAAAATACAATTATACAGAATGTCCCGGAAAAAGTTATGAACTGGAATGAATATCTCATGTTTAAATATTTTTTTATTTGTAATTTATAGAAAATATCGCAATTTTTCAGTCTAAATCATTCAAAACTGGTGCTTTACATCCTAGTATATCGGT
The DNA here is from genome assembly GCA_910591695.1 of Galerucella pusilla. Lineage (NCBI taxonomy): Eukaryota > Metazoa > Arthropoda > Insecta > Coleoptera > Chrysomelidae > Galerucella > Galerucella pusilla. Next base: position 4,168 of record CAJUYI010004498.1, read on the forward strand.
ATTAAAGTTTTTTTTTATATTCATAGCTTACTTTTTCAGGACACCTTGTATAATAATAAAATACGACGGCTTCGTAAACATCAGTCGTTTCAGGGAAACAATATAAATCAGTAAGTATGTCAGATACCGACCAACATTTGTATCAAAGGCTATGTCTCATCATTATGAAATGATCAAAATATATACCTCCAGTAAATAAACCGGATTCAATTGTTTCGCCCTTACGTTCAACAACAAAAAAAATAGAAAAATCACAGCTTCACTTCGCCAAGTTCATCTACTGGATTTGTTGTAAATAAATAATACAGTCAGTCCATTTTAAAAGAATCCCAATTTAATATATATATTATTTTTTCTCAATCATAAATAAATCTAATAAAATTAAAATAAAACAAAAAAAAATTGCACTATACATACTTCATCTATCATGTAACTGTACAAAAATAGGGAGACGTTTTAAAACGAAAAAAAAGAGAACTTTCTGAATAAATAGAGAATATTATTAACAAATATAAAGAAAGACATTGGAATGTCACAACAAATAATTCTATAATCAAGTAATTTTACAAAAGTTACTGACATACCTCAAAAAATGATTTTTATTAATCGTAATCTGTATGTCCAAAGATTTGTTGGAAAATTATTGAGATCACGTCAATTTCTAGTGTAACAAGTTTTGATCTGGTTTCACCATTATCGTATGTAATAATTTAAAATATTTTTTAAAAAGTAAAATATTGTGCATTGTTAAAAAATAATAAAACAACTCTACAAAATGTTTATACTTCGCACTTTTTTGCTTGTCAACAATATAATAAAAAGTTATATGGCAGTTTTTCTTCAATGCAAAAACTGCAAAGAAAATTTTGTAGAATTACAAATTAAAAATGGGACCTTAAATCTTATTAATTTATAAAATATGAATAATACAGAGATGGGAGAAACTTGGTCCTTTTTTTGGAATGGATCAGACATTTAAATGAAAAGAAAATCTTAATGTGCTTCTAAACAAATATCATAGAAATTAAATTGAATCTCAAATCGGATAAAAATAGAAGAGAATAGAAAAAGATAATGTAAAATTATTTTCAGTTTCTGTTAAAATATATACGATAAAGGTGAAATCGTAAAATAAATAAAATATCAAGTTGTTGTATAAACTAAATTATCTGTAACGACAAATTCTATCGTGGAAGTAAAATTTATAGATGTTGATTTAGGAAGAAATTATTTGATTATATGAGCAGTTTTATCGCAAAATTTTGCGTAGTGTTTTAAACAACTACCTATATGCCTATGTAGATCTTCATCAAAAAATAAAATACTAATTTTACCTATACTATGCCAATTTTTTTTTGGCTTGGGAAGATCAAAACACCATTTTACTGCTGTTTGTGTAGAAAAAGTCGTTTTTCATTCTTTCAATATTACTTTTTACATGTGTAAAACTATGTAATAACTATCCTAGTTTTTCTCCTACGTTTTGGAAAATTGGATCTGTGCAAGAAAATGCACTGTTTATAAAACAATATATACAGTCGTTCTTAATTCTAAAATATGCTACTACAGGTGTTGTCTTAAAGACCACCAAACTTCAAAGAAAAAATTATATTTCCAGTACTTATCAATTATGATATTGAAATAGATCACAATTTCCAAATAAACTTGGCAAATTATTTTCATAATTAAGTCAAAGTAAATTTTTTCCATAACATAAACCAACATTTTTGAAAAAGAAGAAACAAATACTACTCACTAATACTGCATGAAAAATCAAACTCCATTTGAAACTATAACACTAATTTACAGTTTATATGTTTTGAATAAAAATAAGTACGATTTGGTAGAAAAATATAAATCAGTCATGATAAACAACGTTCATTAAGTACTGAGACGTTTGGTGATCGTTGAGGCAACTCCATCGTTTTCTTTTAAATTCAGGCGCATTTTCCTCACACAGACTAAGTTCAGAAGACATAATATTTTCAATACAATTAGTTGTCAAACTAGGAACATACTGTATCAAAAATATCTACTTTACACATAGTTCAGTCCTTTTTTTTCTATCATGTAACAATATTTTATAAACAAAAAAAATTGGACTCAAATCATTCAGCAGCAAAATATTTATCGTACAATTCGGTCGTCAATTCAAAACCGATCCTTCAGACCAATTCAAAAATTGCCAAAATTCATAAATTAACTATTCTAATTTTAAATTTGGCATTTACAATGCCATCATCATTTTTCTTTAACTTAAGAGACTTGCGGCAACTTTTAAAAAGGATGTGTCTTAAAATATGTATTCAAAATAATTATTATTAAATAGAAATTACTTTGGGGGTCCTTGGTATGCTTGATAAGGATCCTCTGGACTTGCTGCGTTGGAAGTGTGTTCAGAGTCGACAGGGACAGCGTGCAATATCGTCGACGGGTAATATTGATATTGTGGTGAAATGTACGATCCAGTACTAATCTGCATTGCTCCCATTTGCGTTGTGAGCTAAAATACAACAAATTTCAAAATGGGAAGCTACAAATATTAATAAAAGAGCTAATAAACTTCACAAACCCAAAGTGAACTAGAATGCCGTGGATGATTGTGTGTATAACTTACCTGAGGTATCATGTTTGTGTACGGAACAGTATTCTCTGTAGATGGCATCATAAGAGGAATTCCTCTTGGGGGCTGTCCGTCGTTTTTGTATTGAGCTGCCATGTGCCCTGACAAATTGTAGCTATCTTCAATTGCTTGCACCGGTGGCGCCATCAGATATTGAACAGGCCATTGTCCAGTATATGAAGGATACTGTAGATCAACAAACTGAATAATTAGAATTAATATATTTGGCTAACTTTTCGGATACGCTGACAGATCTAATTTAGATTGAGTTGCAATGGGGGATATAGAGTTTAGACCGAAACATTTTTTTCTTATAAGCACACTTGATGTAATTAGAGATTTAAGACAAGGAGATCCCTTTCGACAGTTCTATTCAATCTGGTGCTAGAAAGTATAATAAGACACAGCCAAAGATAAGACTATTAAATTAAAAAAATTAAAGTAAACTAGAGATGGAAACGGAGTAATTGAGGATGCGGGGCAGCAGAAGAACGTACAAAGAAATCCAAGACATGTAGGTATAAAGATGGATGACGAAAAGTGTGTGAAGAAAATGCTTCTTGGAGGTGTTGGAGGTAAGAAAAAAAAAGGGAACGACTTATGAAAAAATGGAAGGATGCTGGTAGAGAAGACTGGAATATGATTCCAAAAGATCGAATAAAATGGAGAAATAACAAAAAAAAGTAGAAGCTATGGGCCTGTAAGGCCTAACACGCTTTTCTGTATACATAATTTTCAACTACTGTCTCTGATAATTCGATCAACTCACCTGATTGTAATGCCTGAAGTTCGTTAGAGCTGGCATCAAGTGCTGTCCTGCGACTCCGTTTTGCGCGAGCGTAGATGGGTCATATGGTACGGCAGTTAAGCTTTCAGATCCATCTCGCCAAATTTTAGTATCGTTATTTTTATACATATTCTTCTTTTTGTTACCCCCATCGGCGAATTTGACCAATAGTGCTTCTTTGCTGCCCGTAAGAACTTTACCGTTGAAGTTTTGAATTATAAATTCACACTTTTCTTTACTTTCCATTCTTGCAAAGCCGACTCCCTTGGATGTTCCTGATGCATCTCGAAGAATACGAGTTGATATCACCTAAAAAAAATTTCAAACAATAATGAGAACAGTATTTATTTGTATTAAAAAATACCTATGGTAGTCGCCCTAGTAAGACAAACCAAGCTAGTGCTAGTTGAACTAGGTGAACAATATGCCATCAATACTTAACATAAAACATTGTTAAAGCTTTGGTGGACCTATTTTATAGTATATCTGTTCAAATAAGGGGTAGATCGAAGAGGTATTTGGAGGAAACAGAAACCTTTATCAGGTTTCTTCCCTCTTCTGTTCGAAGACCATGGACGGTGATTTTCTCAAACCGGTAGTAGATGGTAAATCCGTTGTTTTTTTGACAGGAAAGATTGTCTATTCCTACCATCAAGACTATGCCCTCTTCCTCAAGGTTAAGAACCTTCCATTGGTTTGTTGCCAAACCTTAGAACGACTCCTGATCTGAAATGTATGTGGCCAAATTTACGCTTATGAATACATTTCTTCTACTATTACCATAGAGTTTGATCGTCTGCACTGAGCGTAGTCTCTGGGTACACCAAGGGAGATCCGCATTCTCATTGTTTTTGCTGCATAAGTGTAGCTGAATGTTTTTGTTAGTCTGTCCTTATTTATCTTGTGAGTTTGCTTCGACTTACTATTGTAATAATAAAATACACCTCTTTAAAATAATGCTACTCTTCCTGGTTATAGTTCGCTTAATTGCAATACACTTACTTGTCCATATTTGGATAGCATTTGGTCCAAATCCGATTCCTTGAAGTTCGGCGGCAAGTTAGCTATGTACAAATTTGTGGGATCCTGTTCCTGTTGCTGTTGAAAATAATAAAAATCAGACAAGATTCTTTTATATCTAAATAGTTGATAATTTGTACAGATATGAAAAGTACACTGTTTAACGATAAATTATTAGCAAGGAATTGAAAAAAAACTACAGAATGTTTGTAGTAAAAACATTAAACGAGAATAGATGTAATATATCTTGATTTAGACGAAGCAAACAATAAATGATCTCGTCTAGTATAACTCTGCGGTGAGTTCTGTTTATGTAGAAAAGTATATTCTATACACCGAACCTGAGAAATGATAAAAATAATGAAGAGACGTTACATTGCACAAATACTGTTTGGCGAATTCCATTTATTATTATTAACAGCAGATAGTCATCAATAAATAGAAACAAAAACTAATATGCTTAGAGAGGAGACACTCGGATATTTTGGATGTACCTACAAGAAATAAAAAGTGAAAGGAAAGAGAGGCGTGGCGGTATGGCAATTTATTACACTGTACAATAGTTACGGTGCATAGATTATGGTGTTTCAAGAGGAAACAAAATCAATAAAATGCTTGCAATTTTATTAGACTTTTCACGATATTTGATCAAGTTAGATATTTTAAAATAAATTATGCTTCTATAAAGTTGGGGCATTGTAACTACTGTCAGGGTAAAAATATTCTGTATAGTATTTGTAATGTGAAATTTGACAGCAAGGGAATCTAAAATCTTTAGTAGATTTTGAATTCATTTATTGCATAAAGGGTAAACAATATTACGGATAAATGCATATTTAATAATATTTTGACTTACAAATTTAATATTGTCGTGGATTCAACTTTCACAGTATTTAGTAAAAGATGTAAAAGTAAGTAATTTTTAAAAAATTACATTTTACGTGCCAATTTCCTAATGAAAAATCGGTTATTTTTGAAGTTATAAAAAGATAGGAAGAATCCAATTTGCTAGGTACTTAAAAAAATTATGCCATCAGTAAAATCCAGACACTTCCACAGGACAGAAAAGACCAGGCTGCACAACATATTGCCGATGAGGTAGTGGTTAAACATGTGATGCGCCTCTAACCATTAAACTACTGCAGCAAGTGAAAACTGAAAAAGTGTTTTCAAACTTCTGGAAGACTCCATGTAGTTAAACTTTGTCCCTGCTCATAACCCTAGAGGTTGATGCGGTAAATAAAAAAAAACAGATTTCTTCGTGATGCCCCAGATGAAACTTATCTTTTGGACAGCGGACCTTCGAAACTGGTAATTTTTGTAAAGGTCGACGAAATAATTTAAATTGGCACCTCGGTGAAGGACTGTCCAGTCTTTTTTTTCTGTTTCAATATTATCGCTTGATAAAGGAATTAATACATAAATATTAGAGGTAAGAAGGTCCAAATATTAATTATAAAAGATTATAGATCACAATAAAAATTTTTTCAAGTGTACTTCTCGTATCTGGTAATATTGTATACATATACATAATAATAAATAATAATAGGAAGTTAGTGCCGTATATAATTCTACTAAGGATACAAACATCTGTGTTAATAATACTAATTAATAATGTATTGTTAAAATAATATAAGGTGCACAATATTTATTATGTTTTTACAAAATGCAATAGTCCAAGGTTATTTTTATACAACATGCAGAATGCTTTAAAATCATATTTACTTACACACGGAGTCCACAGAAGATGTGTCAAAAATGATTAGTTTTTTTGGAGGAAAACATGTCAACACAAATCAACTTACTATTACACAATAGTATCTCCAAAAAGGTTGTTAAATTTGAAAATTGATTTACCTCGTCCAATAGACCGGGAGATGGTGATACAAAATGTCAGGAAATTTGTACCAGTATGGCGACCCTCCAGGAGTCTAATTATGTATTGAAAAAAAGGAAAATGATGGTCAAAGCGACCCAAGTAGACCTGTAAACAATCATGAAAAGCACCATACCATATTTTTCCAACGGTTCCAAATGGCCGTCATACTGCCTCAAAGGAGTAATAGTATATTAAGATATAAGGGCCGGAAGTGAAGCTTACCAAACCCGAAAGCCGTAAGGGAACCAACACACCATGGGCGACGACCCAGCACTGTAGTGGAACGCGTTTGATGCGATAATTACAGTAAAGCAAGGTCGGACATGGTTAGTACTTGGATGGGTGACCATGCCAGGAAAAAACATCGTATAGGGCCCGTACAGCTTGCAGCGGACTAGCATATCACAACTCGCGGGCATTATACCAATGAGTTCGAGGTATAATGTAGATATGCCGTCTTTCGGAGGAGACGTAAAACCGAGGTCCCGAGTCCATGGATGTTGGGTTCGTTAAAGAATAAAAAAAATAAAAAATAAACCAACACGTATCACGTATCATGAGCGTACAATTTAAATTTCAAGAGGGCTCAATTTATTTGAAAAAAATTCCCTATACTACTTCAATTGTTAAAATTTTCATCTACCATGGGCGTACAGTTAAATTTGTATAAGGGATTTATTTATTTTTTGTGTTTATACCTTTGTAGTTAGGTTAGGCAGTGACTTTTATTTTATTTTTAAGTTCCCTTTAAAAGAATAATCATTTTGTTTTGGTTTTGCAACCGTCTTGTCACTTCAACTATAAAAGCTGTGGGTCAATGTTTAACACATCTTTTGGGACATCGTGTACAAATACATGGAACGTTTTTATGTCATTGTGTAATCTAGAACACTTACGTCGATTTTATTACTGTTTGGACAGTATTATATTTAACTTGAAACTCATTTTTTTTTTTCAAAACACAAAAGGGATGCAATACTGATTGCACAATAAACACAGTGCCTAAAAAAACATAGCAAACGAACTGTAGTTACAATAAATGTAGTTTGAAAATATTTTTTTCAACAATTTACGACACATTTTGATAATATACAATAACCCCAAAGTTACAGAAACGTTTATGTATAAATAGAAATGAAAGAAATATTCACTCGAAGATAAATTTCATGAAATTGAAATATAAATACCGATATCCCGTTTGCTGAATTAAAAAAGCAAGTAGAATGTCTAACGTGTACCATCTGCAACTTTTTAATATTAAAGTGTTGTCTTTTACTGTTAAATGTACAAATGTATGGTTAAAATGTATAAGTTTTTTACTATTTTTCATTAAAATATCTCAAACGTGTACCATCTGTCCTTTTTATTTTTAAATTAACAACGATTTGTCTGATAACCCGGTCAAAACAATAGAATCATTTTCTCCTATGTTTGGAAGACTGGCAAATAAATATGAAGAATTTTAAATTGTTAAAATTAAAGTTGAAATAGGATGAAATTTGCAAGCCATTTAAAGGGATGACAACATCTCACAATTATGGATTGTGGCCACCGACATATTTTTTTTAAAATTTCAATTATTTTGGGCATTTAGGCATTTTTTTTTTCAATGCACCGAATTCACGCCATACAAGGGGTGATACTGAAAATGAGGTCAAAGATTCTTAAAAGTTTTTTTATTATTATTGCAAAATGTTGTAATTTAACTTCGATTGATAAAATCAGGCATTTTTAACCACAGCGGCGAATCGAACCTACATACATCTGATTTAACTTTTAAATTTCCTGTGCTGCAACCCGTATTGCTATCTCCTACACGGTTGAATGTATTCGAAAGTGGTATAAAAATTGAGTTCGACTTTTTTAAACATAACATTCTTTTATCAAACCAGAGGGACCTGCTTATGCTGAAACAGACATGGATAATGAAAATACCATTGGAGCTGATCCGCAACTTGGCACGTCTTCATCTCAAGCACTGACTGATCCGCCACCTAACACATCTTCATCTCAAGCACTGACTGAACAACACGAGCTAATTTCTTTAAAAAGAGTAGCTGCAAAAGATAATCTTCTACTTCAAGCAACAAAAATGTTGCGATCCTCAAAAAAAAGTTTCCTCCTGCCCAGGTGATACCGTAAGAATTCAAGTCCCTGATGTCGACCGTGGTCGTACAGACCCTCGAAATGTGTTAGCGGTTGTTGTTGGAATAGAGGATTCAGACTTTTATAGATTAGCTAACAAAAATGGTACCTTGAAGCAGCTTTTCACCCGTAATCAGTTCGTAATTTGTAAAGAAAAGTTACTTTCCATGGACGAAGTTTCAACAAAAGAAATGTCGCTAAGAGAAGCAGCTTCTGCTAATTCAAAAAGTGGAGGGCAAGGCTATACACACGTTGTAACTGCAATAGGAAGTGTTCCACGACTAAATGAAGCTGTAAAAGCAAGGAACTTTTGTGCAATTCGAAGTGCCACGGTAGTTAAAGTTGTTGCAATAAATAAGATGTTGTTCTTATTTTTAAATTGCATTTTATATTTTTATGTTCTACTGTTTGTTTTGAGTTCAACAAAGTCCGTTTCCCATATTATTTAAATAAATAAATACCTATGGATTTTTTTTGTTTTTATTTCAAAAAAAAATTCTTTTTAACATACACCATGAGTGCATAATGAATGTCGACAATCGCCGGTGTAAGTTAGAAATAATGAAATTTCAACAATATTTCGGACATACGTCAAGCAACGTTGAGAATGTCGACATTCACTGGTGTATCTCGACATTCACCAGATTTCGGTCTTTCACGGTAACATATATCCCATAAAATTGATAGCATGTACAGGGTGATTCAAAGAACGGACACTTGATATGGTTATTGCAAGACTTACATTTTGAGTTAAAGAAAATCTTAAGCAATATGTGGAGCTATAAATGAATTCACCTATAAAATGAATCCTCATTTTGGTTCAATTTTTTTGCTTTCTCAATTCAGCTTCTTACCGTCCCTACGTAATATTTAATCAAGAACTGTATAAATTTAATAAAAAAATCGTGTTATATCATAAAACGATTGAATAATAGAACCAAAAAAATAAAACTACTTTCAGTTAATACCCTGTACAGTACCTAAACATCATGCATTAATGCATAGCAACATTACGGATAATTCAACTACAATAATCAATGAGAATTAAAATCAAATCTAGTGTATTATGTTCACTGAAAAAATTAAGTGATATTCTTATTAAAAATGTGCATTCAATCAAGTTTAAATGACTACATTACCACTAGAGTTGAATTTCAATAATGTACTCTGTCACAATTTGATGCTTCATTTTAATAACATTTTTTAATATACTAATATTTTTACAGTAATTAATGAAACCTATTTATTTCTAATGAATTACACAACATTATAGAAGCATTGGCTACTATCAATTTGGTTATAATTTATAAATAAAAACCTATAATTGCAAATATACTGATGTGTGTGTACTTTAAAACCTTTATTGGTAACGTTTGTGTGTTCTGCAATAAAAATTTGCCGCTTTATATTCCAAAACTATAATTTAAAAAATATATTTCGGTAGCCAGAGCCGACCCTAGTAGGAGTGCAGCGCGTGCACCTCATGCGGGCGGTCAACACAATGGGCGGACGCAGGCCGCAATTAATTTTATCAATCAAGCAAATTTTTTCATGTATTTCTCCAAATAAAATTACTTAGGTCGAATAAACATTCTGAATTTCTAATTGTTGTTGAAAAATCAAAATAACAAGTCCCAGCAAACTGAAATATTGGAAATTATTAATTATTAAAAATGACTTTGACACAAGAAAGGCTTACAGAGTTGGCCATCATCTCCATCGGATATGAAATTTGCTTCACACAAAGCCAGAAAAGTTCATAGGTAGTTAATTATTAGGTAGCCTTTGTAGAAGGAAGAAATTTATAAGTAGTTAATTATTAGGAATTATTATAAACTTTTCGTTTCACGAGATTTGTTTAAATTGTTATTAGATTGTATTTTCTGAGTGAATAATGTTTTGTATTTATACAAGGTGGGGCAATCTTCTGACATCGGAGGATTACATCGTTGTGGGTATAGATAGAACTTTATAATTTTGTGTGAGCTAATACAGTTACTGAGAGCACATTTTGAAAATACTTTCGATTCTACAGGGTGTTCCAAAACCACGTAGCAGCACAAACTTACATTTTATTTAATGGAACGTACTATATATATAACACTCTGTAGAACAGTAAATTAAAATAAAAAAATAAATCAACAGGTCTTTGTGCTCAAATGTCATACACACATCATTGGCTGTGCTCAGTATTAATTACTTTTTTCATCGGTGGCTTCTTTAATACAGGGGGAAACAAAACGCAAATCAAACAATTTCTCAAAATTTTTAAATGAATCACCCTATAAGTGTTTTTACAATTTGTTTGTACAATTAATAAACTTTCAAACGATGTAGTAAGCTTAGGGCATTAGTTAATGGAAAATCGTAGATATTTTATGATAATGGTAAAAAACAAGTATTTTACGTACACAAATAAAATGGTATTAAATTTTTACATGCAACCTCTTGTAAATTTTAACATTTCTAAGGCATATATTTTAATCGTAATTTTGGATGCATCCACAATATCTAATCAATGAAATAAAATGTTTGCTAATACCGTAGGTACCTACCTGGAATTACCAAAAATTGCATATTTATTCATGTTTCACTTTCAAGAATTGTTATCATAGGCTTGTTTGAGAATGGGCGAAACATAATCAAGCCATATTTTTGATTATATCAAGTGGGCTACTATCAAAATATCTACTATCTACTAATAAATGTCAAAAAAATATTGCTGTATTCTTCGTTTGTGTTTAGGAAGTTGATTCAAACACAATAGTTAACTTGTGGTTCCAACAAGATGCATCTGTATATCAGAAATTTTACCGACAGGTGGATAGGACGTGGTGGACCAATTTCGTGGCCTCCTCGATCTCCAAATCTCACACCGATGAATTTCTTTTTATGGGGATACATCAAGCAACTTGTGTATCAAACGTAACGCATTTTCCACAATAACTCCAGCTATGTTGGAAAGAGTAAGATCCTCGTTTTTGTCAAGAATTGTATGGAAGTAAATGATCGCCATTTTGAACACTTAGCATAAACTACTATACTTTTTATAGAATGTCAATGTTCATTTATGTAAATGTGAGTGTTCATATAATGTTGGTTTTCATAATTGTTAGTTTTTCAAAAATAGAAAAAGTTAGAAAATGAATTACAAGCTTGCATTTTACATAACTAAGATTTACTGTTTGTTTATTTCGTAAAGACTACAAACTGCTTTTATATTTATTAGTACCTACTATAATGACATTAGCCTACTTACAGTAAACAAAAATATTTCTTCCAACATAATTCCTTCTTTCCTTCCTCTAATGGTAAGAGTAGAAGTCAAAGATATTTTAGATGCATCCAAAATTACGATTAGAATTTATGCTTTAGAAATGTTAAAATTCACAAGATGTTGCATGTAAAAATTTAATACCATTTAATTTGTGTATGTAAAATACTTGTTTTTGACCATTATCATAAAATATCTACGATTTTCCATTAACTAATGCCGCAAGTTTACTACATCGTTTGAAAGTTTATTAATTGTACTAACAAATTGTAAAAAGACTTATAGGGTGATTCATTTAAAAATTTTGAGATATTGCTTGATTTGCGTTTTGTTTCACCCTGTATTAAAGAAGCCACAGATGAAAAAAGTAATTAATACTGAGCACAGCCAATGATGTGTGTATGACATTTGAACACAAAGACCTTGTGCTGCTACGTGGTTTTGGAACAACCTGTAGAATCGAGAGTATTTTCAAAATGTGCTCTCAGTAACTGTATTAGCTCACAAAAAACTATGAAGTTCTATCTCTCGCCACAACAATGTAATCCTCCGATGTCAGAAGATTGCCCCACCCTGTATGATGTCTATTTTTATTTAAAAGGTAATATCTCTGTTTTTTTAGTATCTTGGTATTTTTCTTTTGGTTTTCCAAGTTTATTTGCATTTTCATTCATGTTTTACGTTTTGTTCATAGACGGGTGGATGAATATATGTTAGTCGTTAAGTATTATTTTTTAATCAATGGTATTAGAGAAAATATGAAACATTTTCAAGAGAAGGAGTACAGCACCTTAGGTCGGTAGTGACTGAATTAAAAATTAGGTAATATGAATATAACGTAGATGGTAAAATATTTATAAACATTTCTAAGAAAATAACACAATGTTTACAACTCGTTATGTTCAATTAAATTAAACTCTAATTTCAAAGTACGCTCCTGTTTTATAATCTTCGCCAAGGCCAGGAATACTTAGTAAGTTTTATGACTAATCAACCTAAGTAAATATCATTATTTTCGCAGAGCATCTTCTATTCGACGTTTACATGACTGTACCAACATTAATAAAAATTAATCAGGTTTTTTCATTTAAGAATAACGTTTTATATAAATATACTGGAAATACATCTCTTGATAGGTATAAAGTCCAAATTTTTAATATCCACCACTACCTTGAATTCAATGTTATAGATCTTTGGTTATAGTTTAAAATGTATCGGTTAATAATTATATCATCATAAAACCTTCAAGATTCATTGTCTGATAAAAATACCGTCACGTATTGTCCAGGTGTGCGATTTTCTAGCTATTAATTCCAAATGCATTGTGAAGGTTACTTATCTTAGAATCTATAAAAATACTATTTAACTAAGCGTATTTTTTATTATTCGCTTATAAAGATTTTGCAATTGCACAACACCATTGGATATATCAAGGTTTAAGTTTCTTGACGACGAATTACGTGAGGCATTTTTTGACCAAATGGTGAGATGTAGTGAGATTTTTCTAGCCATACCCTAATTTCATGTGAGATTTTTCAACATTTGTGTTTTGGGTGTAGGTAAATGCGTTGAATTTATGAAAAAAATTGCTCAATTACTTTCATTTAAGACTAGTATTAGGGAATATTAACGTAATCTTGTGTTAGATTTTATTCAACACTTTTTATATTTCAATTTATCTGAACTTGGACGTAATTTTACTGATGTTTTTCATTTGTAATTTGAAAAGAACACCACACTTCGTTGAAGATGATGAACTGGATATTTTGTTAAGTGTCAAGAGAATCCAACTTCAAATACACGTCAAATTGTCCGTGAAAATAATGTTAGTCATACAACTGTTCTAAAATGTCTTCATAAAGAAAAACTTCATCCCTACAAATTAACTTTTGTGCAAGAGTTAACAGAAGACGATCCAGTTCGTAGAATGGATTTCTGCGAAAGATTGATGAATAAGCAGAACAGAAATGAGATAGCTCTTGGTACCATTCTTTTTTCCAACGAATCAACATTCACATTGAATGGAGAGGTAAACCGACAGAACTGTAGATATTGGTCAGCAGAGAATCCTAATTGGATGCGTGTGACACATACTCAGTACCCTCAAAAGGTGAACGTTTGGGCCGGTATCATAGGCGACCATATTATTGGTCCAATATTTATAGATGGAAATTTGACAGCTGAAAACTATTTGAATATGCTTAGAAATGAAGTTATTCCTGCGTTGGCAAACTTATATCCCAACGCAATAGATTCTAGCTTACCGAATGAAAATGTTTGGTTCCAGCAAGACGGGGCAACACCCCATTATGCTTTAATGGTAAGAACTTATTTAGATGAAATCTTCCCCAATAAATGGATTGGACGAAGAGGTACTATTGAGTGGCCAGCTAGATCGCCAGACCTTACGCCGTTAGATTTTTTTCTGTGGGGTTATCTCAAGAACAAAGTATATGCAACACAA
>CAJUYI010004499.1:0-18352 GCA_910591695.1 Galerucella pusilla
TATATATCTGAAGATTTAACGCCTGAAGACTTAGAGGAAAGAAAAATATTAGTGAAATTCATGAGAGAAGCAAGAGATCAGAAAAAACGGGCTAAAATAATAGGAAACAGACTAGACATTAAAGGAGAAATATATACAATAGAAGATTTACTCAAGGACACAGAAGAAACTGAAGAAATTCTTCTGGATCAAGCCAAAACAACTTCGACTGCAGCACCTCTGACTACAACTCAAAATAAACCAGTGAGTACATCATACAAAAATAAGGAAGAAATAAAACGGTATTATACAAGATTAGGATCAGGATCAAGAAGTTCACCAACATTTTCAAAACAACAAAATACCAATCCTAAGAAAAGATAAAAGATAGGTTAGTTTTAAAATTTTTAACTCCAATTTTCAACTGTGCTTATATAAACAATTTTATTATTTGCCATGTACTAATGTTCTAGTTTTTTTTTTTATTTTTATTTTGTCACAGTGTGGTGTAAATTATCAAATATGGATCCATACATTGGACAATTTGAAATTGAAAAAATGGATGACTATACTCTTGAAAATTCTGAACAGTTTGATTCGGTAATACAAGTAAACAAAAAAAATGGCAACTTCACTATTTTACATAATAACATAAGAAGTCTCTTTAAAAATTTAGATGAATACAGAATATTTCTAAGTAAGATTAATACCGAAGTAGATTGTATTGTTTTCACGGAGACATGGCTGCTTGATGACCTAAATATTTTTGAGATACCAGGATATGACTTAATTTATAATTCAAGCATAGTTAATCAAAATGATGGCGTGGTTGTCTACATAAAATCTAATTTGAAATACTCGTATAAACGGGTTGCACTAAATTCTAGTATACTACTTGAAATTAACATTACACTCTCCCCTGAAATAAATTTCATGATCTGTGCTTACTACCGCTCCCCTTCATCAAACTCTGCTGATTTTCTCTTAAATATACAGGAATATTTTGATTCTAATCAACCAAACCGGAATAGCTATCAAATTTTCATTGGCGACATAAATATTAATTTATTAGCAGACAATGACTT
Organism: Galerucella pusilla; assembly: GCA_910591695.1. Lineage (NCBI taxonomy): Eukaryota > Metazoa > Arthropoda > Insecta > Coleoptera > Chrysomelidae > Galerucella > Galerucella pusilla. Next base: position 1,065 of record CAJUYI010004499.1, read on the forward strand.
ATCAAACGAATATTTATGCATAATGAACGAATATGGTTTTACTTCTGCCATAAACAGTCCAACTAGGATTCAGGGAAACTCTAGGTCTTGTCTAGACCATATTTTTATACAGTCAAAAGAAAGATCTCTTAAGGATATTGTGATCCCGATGATAATCAAAACTTCCGTTACTGATCATTATTCAGTAGCAATACAAGTAGTTCACAATAAGGGGAAAATAGCAAATAAAAACAATTTACAATATAAACAATATTTAAATTACTATAAACTTCAACAAATACTGAAAAATGAAAATTGGTTTACGGTATATCAGGCTCAATGTCCAGAAACAGCAACAAATCAATTTGTCAATAAATTTTTTAAGTTATATTGAAAAATGCTCATACTATAAAAAAATTTGTAGAAAAACCACTACACTAGCACCATGGATGACACGGGGCCTTTTAAAGTCTGTTAATACTAAAAATAGTTTGTACAAAAAATCCTGATAACACTACCCTGAAAAGTCAGTACAATAAATATAGAAATAACTTGACCAATTTAATAAGAAAATGTAAATATGAATATTACCAAAAATTAATTGATAAGAATGGTACACAATCGAAGCATATGTGGCAGGTAGTTAATGAAATCACCAAATCGAAATATAAAAATAAAAATATTGATTATCTAAATGATACTGATGGTAATTTACTAACAGAAATAAATGAGATAGCCACTCATTTCAATAAAACATTTACAGAAATTGGCCCCAAACTTGCTGAGAAAATACCACCAAATATAAATTACTTACCAAAAATCAAAACAATACCAAACAGTTTTTATTTGCATCCTACCGATAATATAGAAGTTGCAAGTACTATTAAAAATTTGAAAGCTAAAAAGTCACCCGGTGTAGATGGTATTCAATCTGAAACTTTGAAAAACATCCTAATATATATAGTAGAACCACTAACATATATCATAAATAAATGTTTTGATGCTGGAATTTGGCCACAAATATTCAATACTACCTGTGTTTTACCTATATTTAAAAATGGTGACGAAAAAGTTGCAACTAACTATCGACCCATATCCTTAATAACATCTGTGTCCAAAGTTTTTGAAAAGGTCTTGGGAGCGCGTTTAAACTCCTACCTAATAAAATTTAATATCATATCTGACAATCAATTTAGTTTTAGAAAGCAAATGTCAACTGAAGATGCAGTATTATCATTGACTGAAAAAATTAATATGGCATTAGATGGAAGTATCCCCAGCTTGTGTGTCTTTCTTGATTTGTCGAAGGCTTTTGACACGGTAAGCCACGAAAAACTTTTGACAAATCTTCATCAAATTGGAATAAGGGGTAAACCACATAAATTAATGGAGAGTTACCTAAGTCACCGTAGTCAGATTGTAAAAATAAATAATACACGAAGCAACACATTACCTATATGTTGTGGTGTCCCCCAAAGGAGTGTCCTAGGTCCTACCCTTTTCAATATCTATATAAATGACTTATTAGATGAGCCTTCTGAACGAGAAGTTATAGGATTTGCTGATGATACAGCATTATTCTATAAAGATGCAAGTTGGGCAAAACTCAAGGAAAAAGTAGAAAGAGATTTACCGAAAATCCAAAATTGGCTTAACCATAAACTGTTGACACTTAACACTGATAAAACATTTTACATTGCATTTTCTTGCAACTTGCCACTGCTCCTTCTTTCAATGCACTAACCGTACGCACTGAACACCAGGTATACACAATAAAAAATACAAATAATATCAAATATCTTGGAGTATATTTGGACAGCCACCTTAAATGGGACATACATATTAAATATATTTGTAAAAAGCTTAGATATACCATAACAAAGTTCAAATACTTGAGCAACATACTCAATTTAGCTCAAATAAAAATTCTTTATTATGCTCTAGTGGAAAGTCATTTACGTTATTGCATTACTGTCTGGGGCGGTGCGCTTAAAACTCATATTCACCCCATAGAGGTTATTCAAAAAAGGTTCCTCAAAATAATAATTAAACGAAATTGGAGATATCCCAGTGATGCCCTATACTCTGAAGCACAGATATTGGATATCCGTCAACTATTTTTTGTTAAAATTAATTGCCTTTACCACAAAAGTAAAACTTTGTCTGCTTCACAACATAATTATGACACTCATCGAAAAGAAAAAGAATACCACCCTATACCTTTAAAACAGAAATCAATAGGTCAAAAATCTTACGCATATTTAGGACCAAAACTGTACAACTCATTACCAGATGAAATAAAAACAGTTAAAACTCATATATTTAAAAAATATTTAGGTCAATACATGCTTCTGCTGGATAGACAGGCCATTTCTGGACAAATTGAGAATACCTAGCTTCAGTTTTACTTTTATTTTATTTAATCTAGAAATTTTATGTTTTATATGCTTATTTTTAATCTGAAAACTTTGCTTTTACTTTTAATAATTTTAATATTGTAATAGATAATTTGTATTAATGTAGGTAAGGTGTATTATGTGTTTTATTTTATTGTGTGAGCTATTGCTATTTATTATGTTCTTTTTTATATATTATTGATATACGCTTAGTTGTAAGAATATGTCCAACGTCGTAACAAGCTTTTGCTTTTCGACCTCTCTATCATTTATTTATTTTAATTGTGTATTTGAAATTATTGTTAAATGTGATTTTTATTGTATTTTTATTATTATTTAAATAAATGATATATATATATATATATATTTGTTTTTTTAGGGGCCGTATCCAAATTACGTGAGACAATTTTCCCTGATTTTTCAACCCTCTTATCTCAACTTAAGATACCGTAAAATTTTATAAACGTCCCCTACTCTCTTACGTAAGATTTTTCACTTTTAAAATGCAAAAAAGTTGACTTGTACAAGGATTTTCTACCGCCTCCAAAAGAGATTGAATGTCAGTTCTATTTGTGTTATAATCTTTTTTTTTTTTTTATTTAACACAAACATGCTGTGTTATAATCTATAACAACTCCCTTTCCCATTTCTTCAGTCACATAATTCTTTTCGATTTACTCTATTCTGTTTGATCATCTTTCTCAACACATAAATACACTGTTTTCCGTTCTGCCTCAATACTGTCTGACTTTTCGTTGCAAAGTACAGACCAGTGAGGTTGAGTTTGCACAGACGAGAAATAATAATCGTAAGGTATAACTTTAAAGTCGGGTATGTGATCAAAATTTTTCAATGCCAATCGTTGAAACAGTGGCAAAAATTTGGCTTCCTCGTTGATATTATTTAGAGACATCAGACCGGATACATCGAAATGTTTGTTTGTGTGCGAGTAAGTGATACAAAATGCCACAAAAATTTTACGTATGCAAAAATTTTTTACTCACACCCATAGCGTAAGACAGCACTGACAGTAGACAAGCCCTATTAGCTTTAAACAGACAACGTGTTATATCAGGGCTAGTACTACAGTACCACCAAGATTTAGCTAACGCCTCTGCAGATAACAATATTATCCTGAGATGGGTTAAAGGGCACGACATGAGTAAGGTAATCGCATTGCCAATTCTTTAGCCAGGGAAGCGGCTGGACTAAAAATTTTAGGACCCAGTGATACCTACGACCTGACGACTTAGACAATTGCGGAACTAGCCAAACGTTACACCCATGCTCAATCACTTGAAAGATGGGATGGAATCAAAGGATGTAGTCTTGCCAGGATCACTTTTGGCGACCCTGGAAAGCTGGCGTCGTAAAATATTTGGCGATCACCAGGATAAACCTACATTTAACAGTAGGTTTTCTGACTGGTCACTGTAAACTAAGAAAACATCTCCATACTATGGGGCTAGTGGACACACCTCTTCAATAAAATATAACTATTGTAACCGAAAACGATGAACCTTTTGACCTTCAAATTGTGATGATAATGATCACAGAAATCGATGCACCTAAATAAAAAAAGTCCGAATTGTCGATTATGTTGATCATCATAAAATGTCAATTCCATGTAGAAATCTCGACCAAAATCACAGAATGACCTTATTAGATAGTTCTTTACTTCGGAAGTTATGACTATTGTTACAACAGGTAAATAAATATTTACGAAATAGTCCATCAAATAAAATCTACATCTTTTCTAGCTTTTTGTTGCATTTTTAATTTTTTGAAAATTTAAAATAATGAAGATATTTTGATATAAACCTGTACATTCTTTGAAGTAGTGTCACAAAAAGACTATCAAACCACCTGGGTTTGATGTAAAAGAAATATATCAAATTAAATTATTTCATCTCCAAATGACTTAAAACCGTTGCCGTCACCTTCATCGTCATCTTTATGTGACCTACAACGTATGCCATCCTCCTCGACGTCATCTACTTACCAGTTAATACCAAATAACTCCACTGGACCGGCAATTTTAATTAATTCACAGAATGCAACAAATTGTGTTTTTATATTAATATTTTAAATAATTAATAGTTTTTGGTTAATGTTTTGCATTTGTATGTTGAAATAAATAAATTTTGAAAAATGGGTTGGTATACTTTTTAGTATATACGGTCGTAGAAAAAATAATGTTCCTAACTCATGCGTAAATTGTCTTTCCCGCCCTTGACCGCTTGCCCGAACTCCGCTCCGCGTCGTTCGGGTCAACTGCAGTCGCGTGCGGGAAAGTATCACTTTCCGCACTTGTTAGGAAAATAACTATTTTTATCTAATATACGTTAAATTGAAGAACTGTAGAATGTGACAATTCTGTTTTCACTTGCTAATTATTACTAATTCATGGGCGCTCATTAGAAGCCCTCACGCAGATGTATACGAGCATTTCGTTGATATGCAACCACACACATGATATTTTAATTGATGATTCTTCCATCTATGCAAACAGTTTAAAATTTACTCAGTCTATAACATCATGCATGAAATAACAAAAAAGAGCCGTTAGTTGATTTATTGAGTTTTGATTAAAATTTTATCCATAAATCAAAACTACATTGTGATTACCATTTCGTCAATAATCTGACGTCTCTTGTAGTAATGCAAAACGGCAATTTAAAATATTATCACAGAATAATCTATCTAAATATTTTTTCATAAATTCACCTGAGCTAATGCAAGTTGTAGGTCTGTACAGAACAATAGAAGAAGGTATCTGTAAAGTAAGTAAGTAAAGGGTGCGTTTAGGCTCACAGCACTTATGCCACATTTGACCCATTGTACATCCTCCCGAGACGTTGTCCTCCCAGGTCATCGTCCATCCTATCCTTCCCAGGAAGGTGGACAGGTCACTAGGGGACATCTCCTTCATATTGGCAGGTGTAGGCCAAGACTCACCGAACACACACTCTCTTATTGACGTTAACTCCGGACACTCGCATAAGGCATGCTTGACAGTTTCATCTTCCTGTTCACACATCCTGCATAGAGGTGTGTCCACTAGCCCCATAGTATGAAGGTGTTTCCTTAGTTGACAGTGGCCAGTCAAAAATCCTACTGTTAAACGTAGGCTTTTCCTGGTTATCGCCAAATATTTCTTCGACGCCAGCTTCCCAGGGTCGCCCAGGGTGATCCTGGCAAGACTGCATCCTTTGATTCCATCCCATCTCTTAAGGGATTGAGCATGGGTGTAACGTTTGGTTAGTTCCGCTATTGTCGAAGTCGTCAGGCCGTAGGTGTCACTGGGCCCTAAAATTTTTTGTCCAGCCGCTTCCCTGTCTAAAGAATCGGCAATGCGATTACCTCTACTCCTGTCGTGCCCTTTAACCCACCTCAGGATGATATTGTTATTTGCCAAGCATTATCTAAATCTTGGTGGCACTCTAATACTAGCCCCGATATAACACGTTGTCTGTTCATGGCTAATAGGGCTTGTATACTGTCAATGCAGATTGTTATGTTTTTGCCAGAAATTCCTTTTCTGGTTAGTTGTTTTGCGGCAATTGAGATACCAGCCAGCCCTGTTTGAACCACGCTAGTATTTTTTCCCATTCCCCACCTAATCCTTGGACTTACTGCTCTCGAGTGAACTCCACATCCTGAGCCTTCTTTCGTTTTTGAGCCATCTGTATATATGCATATTGCATTTGCATCATCTGACTCTGTGTTGTTTTATTCGTATTTTGTAGGGTTTATTAAACACAAACCTTCAATTGCATCATTGGCAATAGAAAAACGTTTGGACAGGCCAAAAGCCTTGAACATTACATAGCAGTATCATAAGTTTATTTTCAATAAGTACCTACTTGCCAATAAAGCTTGAATATTTTGTTTTATTTGGAATCCCTTATAGTAATCGAATTATAAGTTGATAAATATCTTCAACAAATTTCACCCAATATGCGATTGTAGGTTTTTCCATTTAGTAAGGAGGTCTAAGTTGTGTCTTCTTAACAGTTTACTAAAAGTCGTTCAGCTGCAACTTGCAAGGTAGGTACCTACAGTGTGCAGAAAATTACACTATGAACAGTAAAAATAATAACAGCAGAATAATGTTTCAGGTTGATCTTAAAGAAATTCAGTACTTTATACAATAACAATCTTCGTTATCTTCGTATCTTCGTATCGTGAGTTGTTCACTATCACACATACGTATTGTATGCAGATAAATGCTAGTAATTCTGTTCCAATGGTACCATATACAATATGTAGCAAAAAACATTGCACCTGTTGTAGATACATTGCAATAGTTGTTGTACAATAATACTGAATTATCATGCCAGTTATAAAAAAGTACATATGACCACTAGTAACCATCAATTGAATCGCATACACGCATGTTTTTTTCCTTTTTTTTCTGGCTTTTCTTTCTTTGTTTGACAAAACACTATACTTATTTGCAAGCCGTCAATACGAAACAATCACGAAATCTACTGTTTTTGCAAAAAAATTGTTCATAAAAATAATTATTGTATTTTATGCAAACTATGTTGGAAATTTGAACGTCTTGTGTACAGGGTGGTAATATAAAAACGCAACCCACAGTCAACTTTGGCATATTCGATCTCACATTAAACATCTATTTTCACACCAGTTGATAAACTTCCTTCCAATCGTTTTCTCTTTTGATTAAATAACTGTCAATATTCTACAGGGGTATTCATTATAAATTACCCAATGGATACTTTTGTTATTATCGCAGAAAGAGCAGTAAATTTAATTTCAAGTTCAATATAACACCCTGTTGCCAAAGATTACAGAATAAAGTATAAGATGTTTCACTCTAGGGCGGTTTGATTCCCTAAACGGACGCCGCTTTCATAAATTATGTTTACGATTCGCTTTTGTTGTCAATATCGAGACCGGTAGATACCAGAACAATTCGAAGAGCTTATTTTATTTTAAGCTATACAGGGGTAATTAATTACAGAATAAAATATAAGATGTTTCATTCGTTCCATTTCATCGCGTAAAGCACCGATGCCGCTGGTGACTGTCTGGTGACTTGGATGGTACAGTACGTCGCTACGTCCTCACTTGCATTTAATTTGGCATATTATACGGGACGTCGCCCGTCGAGCGCTGTTATTTTAGAACGGTGTTTATAAATGGTTGCTCCTGTTTTATATTTATAATGTATAGATTTTTTAAATTTATTAATTAATTGTTGAAATGAGCAAAAAATCATATTAATATTTTTCTCTTTAATAGCAAAGCTTTTAACACTAAATATTTTGTAACATTTTTTGATTTACTCAACTCCAGCAGCTTGGAAAATTTTCAAGCATTTATGGGCACACAGAAGCAGTTAACATTATTGCAAGAGGTTTATGACTTGTTTGATAAACTTGAGGTTTTTAATTATCTAAATAAAAGAGTTACTGAGCAATTGAAATTTATATCTGGATAGAAAATAACCATTCAAGCAATTCTGTCATTATGGGAAACTCTAAAATGGCGAGGATATAATACACGAAACCTCAATCAGGATTGCCTCGAAAACTTTTTTTTGTCAAATACGAAGTTGCTGTGGTAATGCCAAAAAATCCAACCCCCGTACAATTTTGTAGCGCATTTAAAAAGCTATTTTCTCTAAAATTTTTTGATCAATTTGAAGGCACAAACTGTAGGGATGACGTAAATGAAGTTCTTTTAACTATTGGCTCTGAACTAACAAAAGAATGCCTAGGACCGTTTACTTTTCATCTTATATTACATCTTATATTTTATTCTGTAATCTTTGCTGTTGCTTCCAAGAGTACCAGATAAGAGTAAGACTGAGAAGACATCCGAAATAACTACATGGGATATCCATCTATAATAGATTTATTTTTAGATAAGGGCTTACTATATGTAGGTATACCTATGCATTTAAAAATTTATTCAGCTATTTTAACCTCAAAAAACACAGTGGCCATGCTGCAAATACTGCATTGATAATTGATTTTGTATCTACGCTTATGAATCTGAAACAGTTATTTACTGTACGGATTTCTGAAGCCCATACTGCTCGCGCACAAAGAATTTCATTGCCAATGGTCGCTTGTTTATTTGACATAACTGAATATGTCGGTATGTTCTCATAACTTAATATGTATGTACTTATTTACCACCCCCACCAACACCTAAAAGATGTGTTGTGCCCCCTTACTTCTACTTGGTTCCTGAAAAAAGTTTCAGGGACAAGTAGTTCCTTTAGTCCTATTTTCTGGACGAATTTTAGGATATCTGCAGGCTTTAACTTGGCTAAATGTCCCTCTTCTATCCAGTAATCTCCCAGGTGCTGTGCCCTAGAATTCTGAATTGCTGTAGGCTTCTTATTCTATACCACGTAATCTTCATTCTGCTTTCTCCACTATTTTGAACTTTTTCAGATGCCTATTCAGGTAACAATGTCCCACTAAGATCTCTGTTAAAGCTCTTAGTGCAGTTTTACTTTGACTTGTGCATTCATTAGATATCAACGGGTTGTAATCACCCAGCAGAATCTTTGATGGTCTAAGCCCTAATAGATCTTTCCAATGGTCAGATCTTCTCTTTTTTAGCTTTGCTTATTTCTTCCGATATTACATTGGAGCTGATTCCGCAAAAGGGTTTTGGCCCCCACAAGGGTGTTTCAGTCTCCTTCCTTGTTTTGCTTTGCTTTATCATATAACCGAATAGACAAAGTGAATTTTAAGTATGGAACGCATCAATTATCTCGGAAACAGATAGCACGATTTACAAGTTTTTCGGTGCTTTTAAATTCATTGTTTCTTTCTGATTAAAAAAGCAGTTATTTTCATTATAATTATTTATAATCTGCAAATCTGCAGTGTGCTGTTAATAAAATGCCGAAGCAACTGAACAGTAACTGCCGTACGCCTTACGAGGCACGGACCAATAAAAAAGAAGAACTGTCCATCTAACATCAAATTGACTTTTCTAGTTTTCGTTAAGTACAAAAACTACGGACTGGCAGCATTAAATATTTTGTTGTGCAGCGTCATCATCTTTTTATCGTAAATAAACCATATATTTGTACACTATCTCCTACTGATTTGGCAAATGCTTCAGAAAAGCTCAATAGCGAGTTGCATCTGGAAAATTATTTGCGTTGATGTGTCCAAACGCTTATTGTTATTTTAAGACTTCGATATTAAACTTAAAAAACAGGTGTCCATTTGTCCAGTCCATTAAAATATTATTTCCACATCGACATATTTTAAGCTCTAGCAACGAACATTAACAAGACAAGAAGGGTCATTCTCCGTCGGAACTTTCATGTCCAGCTTACACAAGCGCGCCGACGATTTCGACAAATTCCTGGAGCCGTGCACGTGTTCGTGCTTATACGAGGTGGATGCAAACCACTAGCGACTAAAACGAAAAAACGTTCACTTACCAGGGTGATTTTAAAAATATCTAGCAATAATTGTTATTGTGACCTGAGTGTAAATATTATTATTAGTGTAAATAAAAATAAAAAAGGGAATATCGACAGGATATTCAATTGGTGGATCTTAACATAATTTTGGGTGGGTGTCGGGACATAACGGTATTTCTGGCAATGAACAAGCTGATAAACTCGCGAGAAGAGGTTCAGCAACAGCATATGTTGGACCAGAACCAGCTCTTGTGACTACAAAAAAGGTAGTCCGACGGCAAATACAAAAATGGGTACAAAGCCAAAATATACTTCAGTGTAGGAACACTCCAAAGCAGGTACACAGTAAAACCTCCATAGGTGACACATGTGTAAAACGGACCAAAGAACTACTGAATATCAGTAGGAATAAGCTAAGAATTATTACAGGTTATCTAACGGGACATGCCCCGGTAACAGATCACCTGCATAAAATGGGGTTATATAACTGGGACCTCAGCTGCAGATTCTGTGGCATGGAGACCGAGATCGTAACTCATATCTTATCTGACTGTAAGGCTCTGGGCTCGAGGAGACAAACAATCTTCGGATAATCCAATGTGCCACCTGAAGTATAAGGCACACATCCAATGGACCTATATCGTCTACTCGAAGGTACGGGGATAACTGGACGTGGGAGTAAAGTGCAATAAGCCAATAGGCTGCAGTGCTCCCGGCATCAGAACGGCTTCCAAAACACAAAAAAAACATAAGTAATTATAAAAAGTACTGGTAGCAAAAATGAAGGGAAAAAGGAAAGTAATAATGTAGTTAGCTACACACATTTGCCACATTTGCTGCATATAGATTCACTAACTTTTCCCATTTTGTGCAGATGTTTCCTTGACACTGAAATGCAGATTATTTTGGAAAACAAAGTCATTTCCCATTACAGATATCTGCTATTCTTCCCCATTTCTTGACTAACGCTGCAACGAATCTTCCACTTTAACAAAATATTTTATACTTTTGAGACTGTTCAGGTTAATCTAGTCTATGAGTTATTATCAGAGATAAAATCTAAATCTGCGGGCTCTGACTCACTCACTATTGATCTGATAGTTATGTGTTGTCCTTTCGTTGTTCGATATGTAATTGTCATAATTGATACTTGCTTGATAAATAATATTTTCCCCAAAGCTTGGAAAACTGCTAGAGTTCTACCAATACCCAAACAGTAAAAGAGCTTGGTGACTAACGACCTATTAGTATAATTATCAGTAGTATCCCCATGATTTAAGAAAAAATTATGTATCTCCAAATCTACCAATCTACAGATGAAACTAGTAGAGTAGTAGGTATAGAAATTAACAATAAAATATTTGCAAATGCCAACTTAAATGGGTATTCTAATTACCTAATTATTACATAAAAAATAAAATGTATACAGGTCATTACAGGTTGTTTTAAATCCGAGGCCATCAAAAAGTACCAACTTACCTTACAGTAAAATACGGGTACTGGCAAGAATAATTATCGCGATTCGAAAATTGTGAAAATCGATACACGAACCATCCAAAGGCGTTTAACCAAATGAGTTAAAATCTATGAATTTTGTAACCCTTTTATATTGAGTATAACATCCATCCATTCAACAAATTCGTGGCATTTTAATGCAGAACCAAACACAAAACACTACGTAAATGTTTATTTTATTTCTAAAGGAAAATTCGCTCACTCATAAAGACAACCGGTATACCTCTTTACATATCCCTGCGACGGACAATCTGTTTATGCATATCGCGCGTAGGGGACTTACGGTGCTCTATATACAGTAGCATCCGATATTCGAGCGAGATAGGTATAACCAGGGGAGGAGCTTCGAGTGATCCTTCTTGTCTTGTTAATGTTCGTTGGCTCTAGGCACAAAATATTACTATCGGAATCCTTAGTCTTATCGCATTTCAATTAAAAAATTACCTGTTAAATAATTTAAAACAAAAATAAAATTAAATATTTTTGAGTCAACATATAATATCAGATGAACATTTCTTTTCATATCTATCGGCTATGTTGTTTCCTTTTTATCTTAATTGTTAATTCAATGTTCCTCTTTCAATTGAATTATAGTTACTGTAATATAACCATTATGTATTTGGTTCATATATACCAGCAGAATATTATATTATATTCTTGAAAATGGGATAGCGCTTTGATCAGCAGGCTCAGCATTCTTCTTGTTGTTCTCTATTTCCTTTTACAGAGATTATTGTTCATTTTCATATTTTTACACTTGTTATTTATATTTTTCACTTTAACTCTGTAATAAACTGTTTATTCTTGTTATTTCCGAAATATTAATTTTACGTATTTATCTATTTTCAATTATTATTTCGGATATTATTTCGCGTAAAACTGTTATATGTATATACTTCAGTGATGTTTCCAATGTTATCGACCACGGATCTATTCAATGTTTACATGTTATAAAATTACAATATCTGTTTCTATTGACTTTTTCCGTTTTGTTCGTTTGTTGTTTTTAGTCATCTGACAAGACCATGACCTCCCCTTCATATCCGCCAATGAATGCTGAATGCCGTGTCCTTGCCAATTCACATCCATCGCAGGTACTACAAATCAACATAATTTAAATGCACGGCCTTTCGAAACCCATATGACTACCCCTGACATTACACACATCCAACAAATGAATGAAGTGTATTTTAAACGTATTAACAGGTCCGCATTTTATTATAGCACCGTTATTCATGTTATATTATCAACAACAAATTAATTAAACAAATAAGTTGCGCTCTATTAGCTTTTAACTGTTCATTGTTTGCATCAAAAGGAAATAATGAATTAACTTAATTTTGTTGCAGAAGTATTTGATAATTTTTAATGTGAAAATACATTAAATTAGTCGAATTATTGAATTAAATACTTTTGATAGGTATTTAAGGTTAAATGCCTACTAAGGTTCAAAAAATATATAAAAAATGGCAAAATACATAACAATTAAAATCTATATCTATAGGTAAGTAATCATCAACCTCAAGTTATCTACAAAAATGTTTTAAACTAGTTATATTCTTATTTTTATCCAAGTAGATTTTCAGTGAGAAAACCTATTTATTCCCGATATATAAAACCACCTGTCATTTTGGCAGCTTCGTCCAGAGAGCGAGCCCAGGGCACTTAGTTTTTTTCAAAGAGACATTTTAACTGGATTAAAAATGGCAGACTTATAATCTGAGTTTATTCAATAAACTATTTATAATAAGTTGTTTTTGATGGGATTTTTTAATATTTCAATTTTCAACGTTATCAGGATTTTTTTTAATTTCCATCGAAAACAAAATAATGAATACTCATTTGATAATCCTTTTACGTATTAAAATAGGACAATCTGTATAAGAGTCACGTAATAATAATAAATTAGCGATGTTAATTATATTAAATAATTTACTTAAATACCAGGGCATACCTTATCAGCATCTAATTATAAAGGCACACGTTATACCAGTAATACTTTAAAAGAAGTAAACAATGACAAGACAATATGTGCATATTATTTTATGCTTACTAATCATGAATCGAGTTTCTGGACAAAGGTACCAGGCTCATCAAAATTTATTCGATTTGTTTATTTTCCGCTTTTGTGGTTTCTAAAGGCATTAACTTACTAGACTAGAACACATTATTCCTTAGCCAGGTCATCATAATATTTCAGTTTTCATAATGTTTTTACACTTCAATAAATTAGTTATATCCGCCAAGAGGCTCCCCATTCGGTACTGCTAAAACTACTTAGGGGTTAGTATTAAAATAAATTGACCAATTACTGTTTTTAGTAATTTGTCTGGGCGACCCAGTACTCTGATGCGATAGGTACAGGGAAGCAGTGTCGAACGCGGTTAGTACTTAGACAGGCAAGTACTCCAACTTTTTTTGTCGTCAATTCACTACAGAAGGTAGGGTGAGAGAAATAAAACAATGATAACCAGCACTACTTACAATCAAAATACACTGTGTTGGGTAGAAGGTAGAGTTTTGCAAATTACAAATTTTCTTCCATTTTTGAGGAACGATCTTTTCTTAAACGGTGACATTGCTTGTCGAGATTGTACTTTTGCCAATTAAAATTTATACAATTTTATTTAGAATAGACCCCCTGGTTGCGAGTTCAGCTGCAAGAACATACAGGGTGTCTCATTATATTCTGACTGTTTTTAAGATCTTATATCTTCGAAACGGTTCTGGATAATAAGATGCGGTTTCCACTGTTAGGTTTAAAATTACCGTAAGTTTTGTTGTGACACATTTATATAAATGGCCTACTTCCGGATGATTTACTGACTAGTCTTCAACATTTGACGTTTTGTAATTGAAGTTGAAAATGTATTGTTATTGGATTTAAAGGCAATGTATATACACTTTTGATTATAATCCACAGTTAATAGAAAATAATATTTTAAAGAGAAGATATAAATTGATTATTAGAATACATTTGAGTGGCTACATTGAAAAGCAAAAATGTACAAGTACATTAAGCTGTTGGTATCAATGATTTTATTTATTGACAATCACGATCCTCACAATCTTATACATTTTTAAAATGTCCTTATAGTGCTTATAAACAAGGTATGAAACCAAATAACATCTTATAATGTCCGGATGACTCAATGATAACCTACTGGGAAGCGGTTAATAGGAAGACCAAGACGGTGTAGTCCTATGGGTTCATTAAGTATAAAATAAAATCCTTATTGAATAACTGCTAGAAATGAACTTTTTGGCTCAAAACATGAAAATGGAAAAATATATTAGGGGCCATCCATAAATTACGTCACACGAATTTTAGGACTTTTTAACCCCTCACCCCGTCCTTGTCACAGGTTATCACATTTTTAGAAACCCCCCCCCTGATGTGACTTCACACATTTTTCAATTTTATGCATCTATTTAAAAATAATCAAAAGAAAACAGGTAATTTTTTACACATTTTTATTAAATAATCTTTCATAAATTCAACATAATCTCATAGCGAGAGTGCTAAAGTATTAAAAATATAGATCGAGATCGAAAATTTTTAGATTTTTTCATTCACCTATAACTTTTGCGTTTTAGTACTTTAAATTTTAACATGTAACATCACAAGGTTTTTACCCCCCCCCCCTGTCACATAATGTCACATTCTGGTGATACCCTCCCCCCCTTTAACGTGTGACGTAATTTATGGATGACCCACTAGAGTCTAGTGGGTCATCTTAACTAATCACGATTTTCCGAATGGTCGTTAAACTTATTTTCTTAATTCAACGACAAAATTTTAAAAGTTATATTTCATCTTCTCACTCAGAAAAGTCTTTCTACCTTTCGGTGTAAGACTGGTGTGGTTGAATTTCATTTCGTTAGTTCACTTTCATCTTCAACTTTTTCCACTTATTTCTATCTTTCTCTTAAGCAATTTTATTCTCCACTCTCAACTGCCTTCATTACTTCCTCATTGCTTGTTTATACAAAAGCTTGATTCATAATGGAAGTTGAGGGGCTGCAGTTTTTACAAAAATGAAGTCACACACATTACAGATCCCAAGATCCATTTTCTCCATTCGGTGTGATAATAATCTACGTAGAATCCGTTTTTTTCAAAGCCACACTTACACTTCAAAATTCCAAGGCAGTATAAATAACACCAGTGTTATCAAAATCCTTAATAATGATAAAGATGTGAGTAGAAGATCCTTCCAAACTTTGTGCTGGTCCACTATATTTTAAAGTAAAAATATTGAATGGAAATATTTAGTCAATTTTTATGGGGTGAACTTTTGATACTATAAAATAATCTTAGTAATAAAGGAATTTTTAATTATATTCCTTTTGATTTATTTAAGTAGAGCGTTTTAATCAATCTTAAGATAATCAGCTCTTATACAATATATACCATTACCTCTTATCCATAGTTATTGTACACATGTCTCTACAAAAGAGGAAGGAAGGAACCTAAACTGTATCAGATGACATTTGATCGGTAGGTAGTTCTACACCTACGTATTACCTGCTAGTTTTTTTGTAAGTAACCATTATTAATAAACTTTTTTCAAGTTTTATTTACATCTGCTCATTTTAGTTTCAAAAAAAATAATAATAAAATAAGAGCATGTGCTACAGATGAACTACAGACTGAAAGAAAGGTATAAATGGGAAGTGGTACCTTCCAGGTGAATTTCTTTTTTGAACCTACTTACCCATAAATGCATATGGCATTTTTTTGTATTGTATGAAATAACCTTCAATGACTCTTTGTCAAGTATATTCTATGTCTTTAGACAAAATAATTTTTTTCTCACGTTATTATGTTCATGTGCATGTGGAAAAAGATATAGATATAGTTTTTTGAATAATTAGAAAAGTATTAAACCAATTTATATTCAGTATCCTTTTATTCTAAAGATTACTTTGAAATAGTTCTAAGCGAGAATTTTCATATCTTTACATTCTACGTTCTTATTCTATACTATTTTGCTACTATGTCATAAGGCCACTGCCACCTTTTCAGATCTATTTGTATCCTTTGAGTATAGATTTCATCCTCCAGTCCGACTATTTTCTGATATGACTCTTCTCTAAGTGACAAAATTGCTTTGTCTGTCAATTCCATCAGGTACGCATGCCCATTAGTTAATTAGCAGACCTGCTACTGCTTTTCTATCTTTACTTATTGGCCGTGCCATACATTTTGTTCTATGGTGAACTGTTTCGTTGGTCTATGTGCTGGTGAAATTTTTCACATTACAGATATTTCTGTATCTTCCTGTTCACACATCCTGCATAGAGGTGTGTCCACTAGCCCCATAGTATGGAAGTGTTTCCTTAGTTGGTGTGGCCAGTCATATATTCTACTGTTAAACATAGGTTTTTCCTGGTCATCGTCAAATATTTCTCCGGCGCCAGCTTCCCAGGGTCGCCCAGGGTGATCCTAGCAAGACTGCATCCTTTGATTCCATCCCATCTCTTAAGGAATTGAGCATGGGTGTAACGTTTGCTAGTTCCGCAATTGTCGAAGTCGTTAGGCCGTAGGTGTAACTGAGACCTAAAATTTTTAGTCCAGCCGCTTCCCTGTCTAAAGAATTGGCAATGCGATTACCTTTACTCCTGTCGTGTCCTTTAACCTACCTGAGGATAATATTGTTATCTGCCGAGGCGTTAGCTAAATCTTGGTGGCACTCTAGTACTAGCCCCGATATAACACGTATCCTACCAACTTATGAGAAAAAATTTCATATAATCATTTTCTGCTGCTACTGTTACTAAAAATGTAGTACAATGAAACTTTCACAATGTATTAATTTATAACAAAGTCCTATATTTCCCATGTCTAGCTATTACATACAGTGTGTAAAAGCCAAATGGAATAAATTCATTATTTCGGTTACTGTACATATTTATAAAAAATCCCGAAACACGTCAAATTTAAATTATAACTTGACATTCTTTAACGT
>CAJUYI010004500.1:0-18351 GCA_910591695.1 Galerucella pusilla
GGATCATTTGGTAGCTTAGTATAAGGGCCATTTATTAATAAATCCATTACTTTTGAATCATAATCAACTTTGTTCATGATAACAGTAGAATAATATACCACAAGGAACATACAGAAGATAGTGTATATTATTATGTATAAAAGTAATTTATGGCAATAACGGCCGTTTTCATAACAAATGCTTAAAGTTCACTTTGGCCAAAGTGACTTTATCACTTTAACTTCACTTTAAGTTGAATGATTTTCATAACATTTCTGTTCTGTTCCTTTAAGTAAAGTGTGATTTTACGTTTATCAAAAGAAGTTGGTATCTGTGACTGACAGTTTCGAGATTTTTTCAAGTGAAGTAGGGTTATGTTTATGTTTGTATCATATTTTTTTATATTAGTGTTTATGCTTTCTTCTGATTTTCAACTTGAAATAAGTTTTATGGGGTGAAGAAAATAGAAAAAGAGTTAGGGGTACAAATTTTACAAATTTTGTCCTTTTTTAAAAACTCATGCACCAAATCGACATAAAAATCTTGATTCCCCATTATGATTGTGCCCGCGACTATTAACATTGAGAAAACATCATATTATTGTCAAGTTAAACACCCAATTAACCCTACAAGGAATTTGTTTGTAGCCTTTACATTATGGCATGATCCCGTTTTCTTCTAGGATTTTTGTCAAAAGCTCACTATATTCTAAGAGCTCATCCATATCTCAAATGTGGTTGTATGAAATCCAAACCAATGGTTCAATAAAACTCAAAGTCCAAACCACAAAATTTAATAAAAGTTCCTCAAAAGGACACTTTTTTTCCATTTTCTTTTTCTTTCCTCACCACTCAGATAAACTTTTAATTTATTTGATATAAATATGTTGTAACATATAATAATTTTAACGTTTTTGGCAACAACCTATTGTTCTTTGGATTATATATTTCATACAGGTAACTATATTTTATTTTAATTCTATTTGACTACCTACTTATATAATTTATATTATCAAACTTGTAATTTGAAATATTTTCATTAACTTTTTAATTTATAGGGTTGTCCAAAAAAAAAAAACGAGTAAGTATGTTATTTTGTTTTTTTCGAGCCATACATCAGACAATTTTTGACCGATTTCTATGTTTGATCTCTCGTTACATTCACAAATGTCTAAACTTTCGTAAAATAATTCGCAAACATATACAGTGCGAAACAAAAAATTTCCAGTCAGTTTTAAAGTTTGGATATGTCCGCCATTTTGTTTTTTAAACAAAACGCGAAATATTAGATTGTGTCTTGATCAATTATCTTTTAAACCGACATCAATAAAATCGTCCTATAAATAAAAAAAATATCAATAAAAAAGGAAATTCCGGTTTTTTTTGGACAACCCTATATATTAACAGTTTTTAATTTAATATCAACAATTGTAATATTCTCAATTTTGTATTATTAACTATAATATTATCTTTCACATTCATTTTATATCTATTAACTACTCTTGTTTAAGTAATTTTAACAGATTCTTGTAAGATCTTCATGTATTAAGTATATAATTTCTTTATATTGTAGCCTGATGATGGTAATATTGTACCGAAACTAGTAGCGCATCATAAGTGTCCTTTTGAGGAACTTTTATTAAATTTTGTGGTTTGGACTTTGAGTTTTATTGAACCATTGGTTTGGCTCACTATATTGCTTTGCCTACTCATATAATATATTCTAATAATATTCAGTAGTTTTTTTTCAATATTTACAAATAAAAAAAATATCGTCCTGATAATTTTACTGATAAATACAAATTGATAAGATAAAAACTTTCGATTTTTCGAAAAACTACAATTTTAACTCGACTATACATAAATACTATAAATTACAAATTCTTACCGACTAATTCCGGATATTCCTCAATACCGGCTATATTTATATATTTTCTATGACTAGTACGTGAATCTTCGCTTATTCTACTAAGGATGGGAGGTAATACGGCTGCTGCTTCCGATTGAGCCCCTAAAGTACCTCTATGCTCGGGACTTTCCGGTTTCCATTCATTATCGGTCGTTTCCTCGCTGTCATCAAACTGCGACTTCCACTGACTTGCTAATGTCAAAGCTCCACCTCTCGTCATCTGAAAAAAACATTTATTTTTAATAAAAAAGAATAACAAGAAGACAAAAAATACACTTACTTGCTGACTGACGTTCTCATCGTCCATAACAGCAAACTGCGTCAAACTCTGATCCCTCATACCGGAACGGGAGCTTCTGACCGCCGATGGTGGTCTTCTTCTTGGTTTTTCTTGATCCGGTGTAGCTGGCGAATCTACCAGACTGGCCGTGGTTTGTACCTGCGTAGTTGGAGCTGGTGTAACGACGCGTAGTCTGCCGACCGTAGCAACTCCAGATTGACTTTTACGCAGAGGAGCCGGTTTAACCGCATCAGATGATGATTTAGCCGAAGCTACAGCTTCGTTGTCTAACCTATCAGGAGGTTGGTCCAGATGCGACGTCGCTCGGCGTTTACGAGCTGAAAAAAGTTAGGTTAAGTGTATTATTTTTAACCGCACTTTTATTGAGACACCCTGGCTTATTTATAGTTATATTCTGTATTATCAATAGTTACTCGGGTGAGTTTATACTTTAAGTTACTAATTTGTATTACCAACAGTCAGAAGAAAAAATATTTCCATAATTTTTGGGAAAAGCAGACTATTATTTTTACATTTTGTTTTTCTGGTCAGTGTAATAAGACCCAGTTGTACAGTCTCGGTTCAAGCAGAGCTCAAGGTTGAACTTGGTTCAAATTTCAAAGTTCAGTTGTACAAAGCTAGTTTAAGATAAAGCTTGGTTCACTAGATGCCGCTTTATCAAGTTCAACTGAGCGGTCGAATTTGGGCGCTTAAACCTAGTTCTATTATAACATAACCTAAATTTTTGTATTATTTTGTCCTAATCGTTGTGATATCAGTATTTAATTATTGTATGTGTGTGTCAAATAAAAATAATGGCTCACCAACTACCTGAAAATCTTGTGGAACTAACAGATGATGAAGACTTTGTCGAAGCAGTAGAAGTATTAATAAACGCTAGAAGACGTTGGCCTGGTTCAACCCATGACTCACAAATATTTGCCAATACAAGCATCAGAGTTAGATTTGAACGAGGAGACTTCGAGAAATATATCCTATAGTTGGAGATAGTGGCTACGCATTAAAAAATTATCTAATAACACCCCTCGCTAATCCTGTGACAAGGCAGGAACAATTTTTCAATGAATCTCAGATCGGAACGAGGAATTGCATAGAAAGAACATTTGGACAATAGAAAAGAAGGTTTCCTATACTTGCTTTTGGAATTAGACTGAAAAGAGAAAAAGTTGAGGCTGTCGTGATTGCCTTAGCAGTTTTGGAGAATATTGCTAAACTCTTGAACGAGCCAGATCCTCCAAACAATGAAGAAGATGAAGCAGCAGTTAACTTTGTTGACAATGTAAATATTGAACCATATATACATTTTCACAACATACCCAATATCAATTATGCTGTGAGACATCAGTTAATAAATTACTTTAATGAAATCTAAACACGAATTATTTATTTTTCAAGATTAATAATCAACAACAACTCAGGAACATAGATCAAAAACCTCGTGAAAATTTCATATTCTTACAAATAAAATTTGATTCTTGACAGAAAGAATCAACTGCGCACGTGCAAACGCTACCAACATAACATATCTTTCCTTAAGCCAAGTTTTGTAGAGCTGGGCTCAAATATGACCTGTACAACGGGAACATATTTCTGAACGTAGTTCATCCCTGAACTTAGTTCAGTAGAACCAAGGCTTGAACCGAGACTGTACAACTGGGCCTAAATGTTTAATAAAAAACGAATAAAAAGTTACCTTGGACTTGTTCCACTGCAGTTGCATTGCAGTTCTTGTCAACAGTCGGCCTAGGTGCATTTATTTGTGTATCTGTGACTAATGGTGCTGTATTTTCTGTTTCTATACGTCTTCTGGCATCTATTTGGGCCTGAAAGTAAATAAACAAATAAAATTATGCAACATAAAAATGATGTTTAATATTTCCACTTTTTTTTCTCAAATAACCAACAACAAAAAATCATCATACTTTTAAAACTTTAGGTAGTAGAGCTAATGCCCGTTTGTAATTATCAATGATTTAGTACAAGTTTTAGTCAATTTTTTAGGATCCTAAGGGCCGGTTTTACAAGAGAGATTTATACTAGGTATAAATAACAGTATAGGTAGTTATTCTGGGAATAAAGTTATACCAGAATTTATACCTAGCATAAAACTAGTTGGTTTTACGATGCTTTTTTTACACCGGTATAGCAATTCTTAGAGTAACGTGAAAGTAGTTCATATAAATTGATATCTCCTGTCAGTCCTGTCATATGTGATGTTTTTCATCGTTAACATTAACGAAAAGTGTTGTTATTGGATTTCAGCTGATTTTTTATTATTGGTAACCTTTGCTGTCGTAAGAGAGTCTATTTATTATTTTAAAATGGATTTATATGATCTTCCAATATTTGAATCTTCCGATGAAGAAGATATGGTTCCGCTATGAAGGAAACCAAAAACTATACGTGAAAGATAACTACTCAAATTCTTTCTAAATTATCAATTTTTTAATAATTTGTTATTGTAGGATCGATTACTTCAAAACCTTAGATGACGATGAGTTTGTGGCCAGATTTAGGCTAGAAAGAGCAAATCAGAGAAGAAATATCTACCACCTAGCTACTACGCGTTCGTTTTTTGCTTTTAACAGACATAATTTATAGGTATATTCCCTAAAAATGAAAATGAAAGTTCATGCCTCCAAATCCAAATGTTAAACTAGTGTAAACAACTTGCGTTTATGTCACTTTTTGAGGTTATTCGTAGAGTAACCGACATATCTGTCTGTTCGGCGACGGTATATCTTATTCTAGACTTTCCGAGTATCCTATTCCATGGTTAAATTTATACCTGCTTTGTAAAACGCTAGAATACATCTTATATCGAGAGTAGGGTTACTCTTATTTTATATAATACCATACCACTATTGTAAAACCGGCCCTAAATAAATTTTTCAGTCAATTTTGAAATTGACGAAACTTGTCCTATTTTTGTTCAATTTCAATTGATAGAAAATATTTATAGAACCAGTCCTATTTTCTATCAATTAAATGACAACTTGTGGCAAACATATAGTGTAAACTTTATTTTAAGGTTATTGATTTTTTTATTTTTCATGATCGTGGTGACACTGGTTTTGCTAGATAACCAACGTTATATATAATTATATCGTTTATTCAGGGGTGAGGTCAGGGGTGTATGTGAAAGTTTATTCGTTTGAGCTATTTCAAATATCAAAAATGTCGTGGTGTCATGATCAAGTACTTCGACTTATTGAACTATATGAAGAAAGACCTTGTCTTTACATAGTTGAAAGTTCTCAATATAAAAATAAGCACATGAGGGCTTCTCTTTCTTATATAATTCCTAACTACTACTATATTAATAAGAGTTGTTGCTGCTAACAATAAAAATTATGTGTCCATTGTTGTCTGATACCTATTTAAATTAAAAAATTCAAGCTCTCTGCTAAAATCTGAAAAGTGACAGGTTACTAACAAAATCATACTGCTCAGTGCGCATAATCACAACCTAAATAAGTGACTAAAACATGGTGTGTTGCAAACACATTTTTTTCTTGTCAATATTTTAGTGTCCTAAGGATCCTAAAAAATTGACTAAAACTTGTACTAAATCATTGATAATTAGAAACGGGCATAATGATTGAAAATGTATGATTAAATTGATGAACAAAAGATAATATTAATAGAAATGCTATTAATTGTTCAGCTTATATTGCTGGTGAGCAAAAAAAAACAAAATAAGCAAAAAGGGGAGATTTCATGAAGAATAATCGAAAAAAAAAATTTCTTATTCTTATTTTCTAATTGAACTAAAAAATTTGCAATTCTGCAAACTGCAATTCGTTGATTAATAAATGTTTCCCAATAATGATCGATTTGAGGAGAAGACTATAGATAATAAAATAAAATATTTTATTTCACATTTTATCAAGAATATGATCTACTGTGAATGGACCTTAAAAATTTGACTTCAAATTTTTTGCTATCAAATTATCATAATATTAAATATTACTGACTGTCTAGTTGTCGAATTTTTTCGTAGAGTCATTCTTGATAATGGTAACTGAAACGCTACTGAAACGTTGGAATAAAAATACAAAAAATATTGTGGTTTAATTTCCCAATAAATGAACGAATAATGAATACACCACAAGGAGCATACAGAAGGTACATTGTATTTTAATTAAATTTCCTCAACAAACCCAGAAATTACTTTTCCACTGTGGAATTGTCCTTTTTGTTAGATAGAAATAGAATTAAATTCAAATAATGGAAATTAAAGAGAAGCAAAAAGTGGAATTCAGAAAAAAAAAACGAAATAAAAAGGCGAGAGGTGTCGTGGGAGAGCCTTTTCTTTATACAATATGTATTATTCTCAATGTTCTTATGGCGTTACCTAAGCAGCAAGCCGACTCATGCGTTGATTATTTGATTTTTTTTATTGTTTTTTGTTGAGTAGTAGGGAAGGGTCATTTCCATTGACCTTATTTCGTTAACTATCAAGTGATGCGACGTATTTCCCTCTTTCACCTCTCTGTCCAGTGTCACTTAAAAGTGCCGGACGATAGACACTTTGTTCCAAAAATTAAAATATCCATAGATTAAGTATATTATTATTTGTGACTCCCTATACAGTAAATATCCAATTACCCTAATTAAATCTGAATGAAAAGTTCTTGTAAATGTGATGAGATCAAAATTGTTTATCAATTATACTGAGCAACTTTCTCGTCAGTTCTGTCATAGAATTGCCCTTCAAATCAGTTTGACGAATAATATATTTTCTAATTAAACAGCGCGTCTCAATTATTTTTTTTTTCAAACGACGAAAAATCTAATTAAACTAAAACACTGTTTTACGAGATGATAAAATCATGCAAACTTAAAACGAAAAAAAAAGGTTATTACAATTATTCAACGTGCTGACCTCTTTGTTGTCGGTAGGTTCAATATTTTCTTGATTATTATCAGTGGTTGGAGTGTGTCTCGTATGCCTCGGAACCGTAGTAGGAGCGGTCGCTTGTTGTGTCGTCGTACCGGTGACCGTTTGTTGCGACACGATTTGGTTGTCGGTCTGTGTCGGTTTTTCCCAATCGTACGGATCTGATTCTTTAACTCCTCTTCGTTTCATACTACGTTCAAATAGGGATATTAACATCTAAAAAAATTCCATTAATAGGTGTTTGATAGAAATTTTTACCAAATATATACCGACCTGATAATCTGGTTTATCAGCATATTCCAAACTTTGGATGTGATCGAGAAATTGTTTGAGATCGGACGGTAAATGTTTCAAGAATAATCTATGATCATATTTCTCTTTCATCAAACCAACTTGTTCTTTGTCTTTGACTTTTCTCCAAGGCAACTGACCATTAACAAATTCCACTAACATGTAAAATAAACTCCAAAGATCATCGTGTCTACCCATTTCTAAAAATATCACAAAAAATATAAAAAACCCAGTCACAACCTTTTTAGTCTATCTCATATATCTGCTATCATGCTACATTAACAATATTTGAATACTTTACTAACCTCTATTTTTGTGAGCATTAATGCTGGCATAGCGTACAGTCCCTCTAAATCCAGCAGCTGCTCTAGGTGCCCTAACTTCCCCTGTAGCTGTTGTGTATTGCCTAGCAAGACCAAAATCTAACATGTACACTTTCCTACAATTATATGGTAGCCTACCCATTGAAAAATTACTCTGAAATGAAAATAATACAATTAGCATTATGAATAACATAAGTTTATAAAGTTTTTACTTACAGGTTTAATATCACGATGTAAAAATCCAACAGAATGTATACTTTCGATGGATCTAAGAATTTGTAAAGCTAATCGCATACTAGTGGACAAACTGAAGGCAGCTCTCGGTTGGGCTCTTCTTAATTCTGCCAAATTACGACCTTGTAACTGCATCACAACATAGTTAAATCGATCGTTTCTACCACAGCCAATAAATCTGAAATATATCAACATTTCATAAAATGAGCATCTTCAATTTCAATTCTTAACAAAAATTAGATAAACAAAGATCAATTCTTAAAACATTACCTAAATTAGATGTGATAAACAGAACACAAAGATATCATCTTCAGGAACAAAACTTCTTTTAGTAATTATATTATTGATTTACCTGCATATATGCTCTTTTCCTTGTAATTTTTTAAGAACAGCTACTTCCATCTTTAACACCTGCTTAGGTTGTCGAGCAGATTCAACCTTAAGTGCCACTTGTTCACGGGTTATTAAATCTAAACCTTCATATATTTCTCCAAAACCCCCGCCGCCAATTTTTTTCACCACCTAAAATTAAAATAGTTGTAGGAGTGTTAGTTGTCTTCGAAACAAAAGAATTGAATGATTTAACAAGGATGTTTTTGAGTAACCGAAGAATATTTTAGATTAACGAGATTATAAAATAGGTTTTAATCATAATAATATAACTTTACCTTCCATCGTTCCTTTACAACATGTCCTGGTTGTAAGAGATCCTCAGATGTCATTGTAATGTTGTTGTTTTGATCTGTGGAATCTAAATGACCTTCCCAGCTCAACTTTTTTGGCCTGAAAAATGCATATTTAAATTAACATTTACGGATTGTCTACAATAAGGGATGAGAAATTAGATTGCAATTCAAGTATTGGATTACAACCAAAAACAATCAATTCTTTAACAAGTTTTTATTAAGTGATAGAGGACCAGCATATCACAATTGTAATTGGAATTGCCTAAAAATGGATTTAACCACGTCAAAAACCAGCTGACTTTATTTTGCGCATGCACCGCAATGTTAAAAGACTCGATGTCCTTCCACTTTATAAAACGCCCGAAGATTATTGATTTTTCAGGGAAATTCCACTAAATTGGGGGATTCAAATTCAAAGACACTCATTTTCAAAAATGTTTACTGATGGTTAGCTTTTCAATTGATAATTATTATTAACACGAGTTCCACTACACTTTAAATAGAAATAAAATTTAGTTTAGGAAAAAGCAAATAGTTAGGTACTTCAAAATATCTTAAGAGGAATTCAAATTATACAATAGTTTTCACAAATATAAGCCAAAAATAACTTTTGCGTAAAATTAGAAAAAAGCTGTAATGACCTACCTACATGACAGGCACAATAGCCCGAGTGTGCAATTATATCACCAATTTATAAAATTACAAAATATAGTGAATTTAATTTTGGTGGAGATTAATATAGAATTTAGTTTGCAAATAATGAGAAATATTCAAACAAATGTTACTGCCAAACATGCATATTATAAAAAAAGTGGATTGACATTCTCAAAGGACGATGTGCAAAAATGTAGCTTCTCAAGCAATTAATCTTGTGAAATTAACTAAATGATAAACATGAAAGCATGCATACTTTTTAAAAACATGATTTTATACCAATAAAACTGCTTAAAAGGCTTAAAATTTTACATTTCTTACAGTTAATTGTGGTGTTAATCAATATGAACGCCATTTTTCCTGATGATCTGAAGTTGGCTTCAAGATGTTGATGTAGACAGCTCCCGCTTCTATTTGAATGTTTGATTTCACAGCTATAATTTTAAATGTTTCCAAGAATTTAAATTTTTATTTCAAAAATATTACTGATTTTGAAACTGACATTTATATACTGGAATTTTGATGTTATTTACATCTGACACCGCATATAGACGTCTAAATAGTTATTTTCAAAATATTCCTCTTTCCAATATTTTTTCAACTCACCAATTTATTTTCATCAAGTTTCATTCCAAAATACTCTATACTCTAGGTCTAGATTATTATAGAGGTGTTCAGAAATAAATGAGTTTTAAATCTACTTTACGTACGTAGGCAATTTATTCTACGTTTGCTTGTAATCTGAATTGCATAAGTATCAGAAAAGTTCAAAGCTATGCTCAATGATTTTCAAAAAGAATCAGTGGCGGCTCGTGTTGAAAATTTTAAGGTGGTCTGCAATTTTTGAAAAAAAGTTCACCTTGTTGTCTCCCATCGATTGTATCGTCTTTCTCCGCCTGCCACACGAGAAAGATTTCATTATGTTTCTGAATTTATACAAAAGCAAAATTTAATCAATATAAAGCAGTTTTTTTGTTACATCCACAAATCCATTAGTTTTTTGAATAAATATCTCTACTAAGTTTACGTGTTTAACTTTTTCCTTTAGTTACTTTTACTTACACCAGTTTTTTCAATAATGATATCTGGTTTTTGAATATTATTATTCTTTATTATGCAATGGTATTATGCTTATAGAGAGTAACTAATCTATTTTTCTGGGGGTATATTTGTTAACTTACAAGGACAGTATCGTCACAAAATTAATTCACTATATAATTTTAATTTTAAAATGTCTGGGTCATCGAACTAATTATTTATTGTAGAATGCAGTGCAACAATGTGCATACTTATATGATTTAAATCCGCATACCATCTAAATGTATCTAAAATTAAAGATACACAAACACATAGGCGTAGAGAGATAATTTAAATATACATCATGAGAAGGGGGAAAAAGAAATTTCAGTAATATTCAATCATTCTATAATTTCTGTCAGTGTAAAAGCAAGGAACCATTGCGTTTAGTACCTATATGTTTAAATATACCTAACATGATAGAATAGAACGAAAAATAGAAAATGTTTGAATAAATCATGAAAAGATTAGTTAGTTTTATTTAAAGTAGTGAAATAGTTCAATAGTTGTTGTCTATACAACTTTAGGAATTGAGGCTTTGTGTTGAAGCATTGAATTAAAAATAAATTATGTATTTTTAAACTGCTAGAATTTCAAAAAAAAATAGACGGTATAGTTTGTTGACAGAGGGATAAATACTCAAGATACTTTCTGGCAAGTGAATTATTTTCTTGAAATTCAATGAACCATACACACAAATGGAACAGGAAAACGGTTTAAATGAGGACTTCGGTACAACCGCTTGTTTCAGGAAGATTCTATATTTAATTTTTGACATTTTCCATCTTCAATTATGAAACTAATGTACATTTATTCGAACTAGTCTCAATTTTGGTCTAGTCCGCGTGCTCCTGAACAAATTTCTTGAAACATATAAAAATAGATAATCTTAAACCCAATTTAGCGTTACCATATCCAACTGTCTGCTTTCTGCGTTAAACTGAAATACTACAAACTACGTATACCACCAACTGTTCTATATTTGTTTTAACTGCAGTGCCAACTGTTGATTTTTCCAAAAATAACATTACATAGTAGGTACGTAGGTTCGTAGGTACACGTGCTCTCTTTTTTTTTCGTAAATTTGAGCATTTGAAGAAAAACAATGTTAATGTTCTTCAAACAATCAAAATGTATAAATATCCAAATTGAGATGCGACAAAAGCGTTGTTTTTCAAATTTTCTTTACGCTTTTATACTGAATACTCTGTCTTCAACCAATCAGACCTAGAGTTTTCAACAACAGCACCGAGTATCTAGGAAATGCTTCGTTCATTCGTCTTTTTTGGGATGTTCCGTTGTTTTGACAGTTTTAATTTTTTTTAAAAAAAGCAACGATGGACCACTGCATATGTATACTGGGTGATTGATTAAAAGTGTCTAATCTTTGAATATTGATTCAAACTGAACTAGCGCTTCTCATAATTCAGACTAGTTTAAATGTGAAGATATGTTGATGGTGTCATCTTTACTCATCTGTCAAAGTATTGTGAACTTCATATTTTTGCTCCTATGGAAAACTGGTGCAAAAAATATCATTCCATTTCTCGTCAATGGTTTATATCTATATATTTACCCATCATTTTACTGTTTTTTGATATTCCTAGTTTCCTGCTAAAGCAAACACAGTGATGCGCAATAAAATTCATACTAGCGCTCACAGATTTACATCACTGGTGTTTTTTCAATTTCAGGTTAAACTGTTAAATTGGTACGGCCAATGCCGGTGAATTTGTAAAGAGATGGCCAATGCTTTTTGCCTTCATGAACCATTCTCAAGTGGAGAATAAAACAGAACAAAACTGATGCGAAATTCAAGAATCTAATTCAAATTTCAAAGCCTCTGTACGAAGCCTGAAATATTTATATAAGGCATATATTGAATTTTGGTGTCTATAATATACAGTTTATAGAATGGACATTCTCACTGAATCAACCTGTATATTAATCAAGTAATAAATTCTATAAAATCTGCGTCATTTGCCTTTTTGGCCAGAAGCACACAGACAGAATTTCTGTTTTTCATGAACGTTACTAAAAATACTTAATTTAAGTTGTTTTTTCCCAAACATCTCGTTCTTGTATACATCAGACAATACAGAAAGTTATATACTTATGTTTTCTTATTTCGTTTGCTTTGTTGGAAGCAAACTTGTCAATCAAAAATATTTGTAAAAATATAATTTTTATAAATATTTTTGTAGCACAGGGTCACTGACAAACATTTCAATATTTTGTTTTTTTCTATTCCAACTTTCAGGTTAATTGGAACTAAAAGTATACTAGTGATGTGATTTCATTTATAATTTTACCTTAAAAAATATAGTGTGCATGACCATAGATGCGTCGGAGGAACTATGAATTTTAAATAAGAATTTAATGTTCTTCGTGGCATATAGCCAGGGAAGTAGTTGCTGCTTCTCAGTTAACGGTTTTTGTTCTTTGATTTCCAAAGACTCTGTGAGGCGTTATAATTGTATTAAGATATTTGACATTTATCACACATTTTGTTTATATTTTAATTTTATGTTGTCGGTTCATTGATACCAATTGTTTATTGTTTAGTTTTGAATGTTATTGAGCAGATTTTAGGAATAATAATATTTTTACGTCTACAGTTGATATACTCATAAAAAGCAAATAAAATTTATTCACCACTAAAAAACCAGTTCCATTACCAGGAAAATTCTACCGCATAATTTAGGATAAATATTTTTAGTTTTTATCGACTAGGTTTAATCTGTTTGAATATGACTGACAGCTCAAAGCTTATGGTTAAAAAAGTGTTTCTACAGTTTGATTAACAATTATTTTACGCCCTAGTTCCGGTAGCTGGCACTACAATCGGGATCATGCTGAACTTCTCCAAAACGATTGGTCCGATTTTGATGAAATTTTTCCTGTGTGTTTGGATGAGTAACTGTATGGCTTGGATTCACAATTGGTAGGTAGCGCTGCAATCGGGAGCATACTGAGCTTCTCCAAAACGACGCTAGACGGCGTAGGAGTCGGTCTAGTAGGGCTAAAGCAAGAGATAGCCTTCCCAGTAAGCCTATCAAGGAATGTCACAAGTTTCCAGGCGGAAATGACGGCGATTCACCACGTTGTGGAAGAAATTGAAAGGCAGAAGAGAACATCGTTCAATTGCCATCTTTACCGACAGTCAAGCAGCGCTAAAGGCACTCAACTACGTAGAGGTCAATTCTAAGCTAGTATGGGATTGTGTGCGGGTCCTAAACACACTGCATGAGCGTAGCAAGCTTACGGAAGTGTTACGAGGGTCATAAGGGCAACCAAAAAGCGGATGAAATGGCCAAACAAGGCTCATCAATGCCATTCGTCGTACCGGAACCGTTCTGCGGCGTTGCAAAAACCATAACACCTCACAAAATCTATCTATCTCCAAAACGAAGTGATATTTTTTATTCAAAATAAAGATTTATGGAAATTTGTGTGATATGATAAGACAAGAAGTTAGCACAGGACAACGTCCGTCAGGTCCTCTAGTACTTTTATATTTTTGGAGCAAAATCTTAGCACTTAAGTGCGAGTCAGCGTGTATGAAAGTATTTTTATTTTTAACAAAGGGGTATTTTTCAAGGGTTAAAAAGTGGCACACTGAAAAATTTTTTCATAAGCAAGACGGGAACTTTTATTTAGATTGATTGCAATATTTAAACATTCCAAGATTTTTGAAAGTATCTTTTTATTATTATTTTCCGTATATATTATATAGTTTTAGGTTGAAAATTTCAAATATATCACAAACCATGTTCGAGAGCATGCAACATTATTTACTCATTATATAGTTTTACAAGATTTTTATCACTAAAATGCTAAAAACTTAATTTTTACAATTTTGTTAACTATACGAGATCGTTTTTTCCCTAAGCTAACAAAAAGCGTCAGTTTGCCTTAAGTTTATGGAAATTGAGGCCTTATATAGAATTTACATACAAATCCATATTTCAAAGAACTCGGAGGTCACAGATTATTTCAGCTTCAATGACTGTACTAATAAGGCTATGGTTACAGTCCAATCCGTGGAGAAATATACAGGGTCCAATCATACAGTAACCACAGAGTTGAACGTAATTAAGAAATATCTGATTTATATAAATATATATATATTGAGAGTTTATTTCCAGTATTCTGAATAACAGGAATAAATATTAGAGATATAAACGTTTCGTTAATTTTCATACTAATAGATAAAGTTGCAACATATTTAGATAAAAATAGGCGTTATATCTTACAGATCTAAAGAAACATCTTGGATCAGAGATCTTTAGATTTACGTCATAACTGTTTGTATACGAAACCTCAATTGAATTCGGTTCCGGAAATACACGCAGCCTATTTTATCAAACTGAAACATAAAATAAAAGATTTAATGGTTAATTGAATTTTGAATTATTAAAATATACGAGGTATAGTTAAAAGTCAGATCAAACTATCCAGAAATACATAGGAGTTGCAAACAACTATGCAAAAGCAATAAAGGGCTTTTTCGAACTATAATGATGTACCGGGTTGACAAATAAGACATATATCTAGGAAATGATCTCGAGGAAAACCTGGAAATTGTTTACGGAATACAGACCTGTAGATTCACCGCTAAAGGGCGTAATAATTGAAATGTTAAAAATTAAGAAGCTAAATTTTGCAAAATTCACTGCTAAGGAGCACGACAAAAACAATAATCGATTCCTTCTAAGAATTCTGTATATATTTGAGTAAATCTGCTCAAATAAGAGGTGGGGGAGAGCGGGAAAGTTGCAAAGTTGTTAAGAAGAGCCCTATATATTCCACCGATGTGTTGTATACTCAATGAACCTCAATAAGTTGGAGGGCGCTAATTTTTCCAAATTCTTTCTCTTTGGAAAATATCAAATGGAAGCATAGAGCAATAACAATGGAATATGAAAATAGATCGAAATAGCAGAAAATCCGCTAAAATCTCATCTCAATATATTATTTTTCCTACCCCAAGATATTTTTCAAAACGTTTAAGTGGTGAGAATTTTTCAATTAGACTGCTTAGCGTCAATAGAAGAATATTATTCTAGAAGCCACATTATGATTTATGTTAAATTAGCATATTGTATAATTAGTGGGAATATCATAATATTCC
Organism: Galerucella pusilla; assembly: GCA_910591695.1. Classification (NCBI taxonomy): domain Eukaryota; kingdom Metazoa; phylum Arthropoda; class Insecta; order Coleoptera; family Chrysomelidae; genus Galerucella; species Galerucella pusilla. The sequence goes on from CAJUYI010004500.1 coordinate 15,491, forward strand.
CAAATGACTGTGATAATTACCAGAAGAGGAGCGTAGCGACGAGTCTGCTAACACAGGAGTTTGGGAATAAGCTTTTCCCACGAATTATAAAAACTATTTTTTCTTCCATCGTTGATTTACATTTAAAAAATTAATTAAAACATATTTTTGCGCGATCGATCTTTTTTGTTTATTTACAGCATCGGTTGTCAAAATGGTAGGTTGTGTTTACTGGTTTCTAAGTTTAACACGTCGGTAAGTGATTCACTTACCGTTCAGACGTCGGTAAGTAAATTACTTACCGACGTCTTAGCCCTACATACATTTAAGTGGTCCTAAATAATATATTACTTCATTCATTACACGAAAGGAACAAAAAAAAATAAGATCTATATTTTTTTAATGAACAGATACGAACAGAACAATATAAAAAGTAATAAATAGCATGAAAATAATTTCACCAAAATGCAAATTATATTTTTTTTAGACTGATCGAGAAGTATAAACGTCACTTTTGACATTTCGCTCATTTCGAAGAAATTTGAATTATATTTTAAACTGATCGAGAAGTATAAATGTCACTTTTGACATTTAGCTCATTCCGAAGAAATTTAAATTATTTTATTCGAAGTTTATTTCAATACGATCGCGCAAAAAATGGTATAAGCATTTCGAACGTTAAGGGTGATACCGGTCTCCATCAAAATTGGAGGCTTCGCTACGCTCAGCCTTCAAACATTGCTGTCGGCCGGTAAACAACCCTTACCGTTCTTGATACTTAATATACTATACATTCAAGATGTAATCAAGAAAGTTTAGATATATTTCTCTATGCTCATGTTGAAATATAGAAGTGGTAACCATGGAAATTACTTTGTTATGACAAAAGTAATAGTTATTTATGTACCAAGGCAGTAAAGTGATTCTTTATCGGACGAGTCTGAATAAGGCGAGTCCGATAAAGACACGTTACTGACGTGGTGCATACAAAATTTTATTGCCAACTGCTCAGAATTCGGAATATAAGAAGCTGAGGTATATTTAATTGCATTTTATTATGACAAAGTAAACAGCACATATAGAACAAATCTACATATTATTTGTTATATTTAAATTGAAGGTACACCCTGAAGCATTATAAAAGTTAATTCCTGAAGTCGAAGGAGTTCCAACAATAATTTGTTATAAATAAATCGCGAGAAAACTATTATGGAGCCGTAATAAGGAGAAGCGTGACACTGACAGATGATGATTTTCGAGTAATGTCAAAGTCAAAATACTTTACGTGTCACATATGTCACTTTACCTGCCGCAAATGCGGCAGATAAAGTAAAGGAAGGTAAACTGTTTGTTTACTTCCGGAAATCAATCTGATAATTGATGGCTTTACTGACGGTTGCCGATAAAATAATTTTTCTCCTATCGAATATAATATTGACGAATCACTTAATAATAAAGTGGAAGTGGCTAATAAAATATTCAACACCCCTGCCTCGACTTCAAATGATAATGATAGAGACGAGATAAACCAAACAATTAGCCATGCATCTTCAACGTCTATAAATTCTCGTTGCCTCCAGTGCAATTTACAAATTGTACAAACTGTACAATAAATGTAAATATTAACAACAACTAATTTGTGTTCAAGAATACCCTTATAAATTAAATGTTTTTTTTATTTCTTTTATAACAACTTTATCAATATAAAAATTAAAACTATACTTTGTTTCATTTTAATGTAATAATCCATTTATAACATTACCGCACGCTACAGCAGTGCGGTATAGTATATTGTGCAACTAGTGGGAAAAGTACTTTCCCTACATGTTGCACACTATACTTTTTCTACAACTGCACAAACTGTGACCAAAGTGTACACGCCTTTAATTTTTTTCCGAAAAAGATTTTAATTTTGTATTTCCTTGCCACTCTACAAATTTTTCGTTTGCCAATTTATACTTTTTTCTTGAAATTGCCGCAACAAATTTAAAGCTACTTTTGCAGCTTTTTCCAATATCTCTGGCGGAGTAGGTACTATTAAAATCGTCACTATCATCAGTATCCATATTATTTATAATGTTACGCGAGCTGCTGCATTAATGTGCTCAATTAGTGCCCCCAGTGAAATTCCCATATGATACGACTATGGCTCCTCCGCCGTATTTTCAAGAATGATCTGGAAAACGTAACATCTAGAAAAACCTGGCGCATCCACCAAAACTTCAACTTCGAGAGGTTTCTAGAAAAAGACGTGCGAGTATAAATAGGCGACGAGCATCGCAGCGGAGTTAGTTAGTCAGTTAGTGTTGATACTGAAGGAAAGCAATCGCGCCTCGATAAAGTGACTCTCATATAAATTATAGTTAGTGTGTGTTTAGTGTGATATATAAATTATTAAATAAGGACTGTATTTGAATATAAATCTGTAAATATAAATTAATTGTAAATATAAATTAGAATAAACGTTACAATAATTTAAATAAGTACTTATATGTCTTGTTAAACTAATATTTTCAAAAGAAAGTGGGATTTTTATCAAACTACCTTTTACAATTTAAAAACTTCTAATATAATCTGACAGTTTTGTGACAACTATAGATGACAGGCATACTAAGTTTTTGTCGATTTTATTTGATTCTCCATATACATATAATATGTGGCGTGGGAAAAAATCTTTCCCATGGCTTAGGCAAAGTGACACTTTGTAGTTTCGTAAATTGTGGGAAAAGAACTATTTTCCATAGCAGTCGTAGGAAAAGAATATTACCGCACTGTTATTTTCTAATTGCTTAGGAACTGCCCACTATTCTGGAATGTTGAACTTTGCGCATATAAATCAGGTCAAAATAGTGTCACTTTTCCCACAACCGGAGAAAAAAAAA
>CAJUYI010004501.1:0-18345 GCA_910591695.1 Galerucella pusilla
GCCAACAATAATTCAGAATATTTTTTGAGTTCACTCACAAAATATTTCACATATTTCTTTGTAACATGCGTGAAAATAATAATTTATAATAGGTTTAAGACATAAACAAATATGTATCCTACCTTTACAAATGTTAAAGGTGAAATATAGTAAAAATAAGTAAGTATAAAATTGACCAATATCATTTTTGCAAGGACAAAAATGTTACATGGATTTTAAAATAGAATGTGTACTATACCTGAAGAAAAACTATCCCAGGAATAAGCAACAAAAACAATATCCCATCAGTCTTCATAATTAAAGAGACAGGTAGGTAAGAAACGACACAGGTACACAAAAAAAGCAACACACAAACTACATAACTATTTTCAGACGTGCCAATTCAACTAGTTACGCTACACATATTAACGGCACTATTGGCACTGGTTAAAAAACTTTTATATCAACGACATTGCAGCTAAATAATATTGTCTACCTTTTCGCGTCGACTTTTTAGTTTACTTTCTGACACAACAGAATTGAGAGAGTGTGCATTTGAATTCCCATTTTCCCCTACCATCACAGACCAAACTCTTGCATTGCTAACGAACACGTCGGTCACTTCTATACCCATACGAATGCTCGAAAGTAGTAGTGCTCATAGGCGTAGCATTCAAATGGCCATTTTCATAAATATCGTCTTATTACCTATTTACGTGATTACAGTTTCCTGTAAAAATGTCATATTTTAGTAAAACATGTTATCAATAAGCCACCTCCATTATTATTAGTTTGGCAGAATTCTACTAAAGAATCCATACCTAGACAAAAATCATAAGATCAGTGTAACCATTATTTGAATACAATGCCATAACTATTTACTTATACTAAATTTTTTATCGGAACAGCCCAGTATACATGTAAAAATAACAATAGGGTAATTTGTTAAATTTTAAACTTCCATATTAATTATTAATTATTCTATTCACCTTTTCTAAATGATCAATAGCCGCCATTTACGCCAACCAGATGGCAAATATGATATTATCCATTGTTTATTGAGTTGTTCACATTTCAATATGAAATAGCAAAATTTTGTTCACCTAAGTTTATCTGCAACGGACACTAAATTAAAATTCACAAAAACATTTACAAACAAATCGCAGCACAGGTGGTAAAATGGTGATGATAACTTGAAAAGCAATATTATCTATGCCAAAAATGAAAGACGAGAGGCGAGAAACGAAGAATCTATTTTTAGTTGAACACCCTATTCCACAAAAAAGATAATATTATATAAAATCAACAATCCTCAGAAAAAAACTTTATACATACATATACAGTTTAAAAATAATAAATGACAAATCGTAATTTTATTGCATTTTTTTATCTATGATTTTATTCGTAGCCTTGCGTCAATAATTTTTTCGAAAATAGTGTTATAATTAACAACTAGAAATTGACGAACAAATTATTAGATCTGGCTCCTCAAATAATTTCTTTGATACGCCACAGAGAATGGCATTGAAACTAAGAGGAACGGTAGAAAGATCAACAGTGAAAGCAACAGGTATTCAAAATATTTAAATCTTATTGAGTTATAGGCAACTAATAGTTCCCTGACGTGTAAGATGAGTTGTCTATACTTGGTGTGTTGCAGGGAATAAAAATTTTATGTATGGTACATTCAATAGCCTTCTTGGTATGCGTAATCGTTTGTGACGTATATCCGGGTTTTGGGTATGTCGTTTATTTTTATAGCTAACATTAAATTTGATAAATAAAATAATCAGGATAGTATTCAGGCAAATTCGAGAAGGATCAACTGAACTAAAAAACCACAGAACTAAAACGTAAAAAATGATTTGTGTTTTGACTGGAATTAAGTAGACTGTATTTAGAATTAACTTGATGAGAGAAAATTAAAAACTGACAACCAGGAAGCAGATTTTAGCACTTGTGTCTTTTTTCCTGGAGTTGGATCTTCTTGTCGGCGCCTTTTTACTATTCGGGGAGGTAAAAGAAGTAAAAATATGTACTATTTTACACAGAAGCAACATATTTATATCTCTGTTAAATAACTTTCCTTCCCATCCATCGCACACGTGCTAGATATTAAAGTGCATCCATTTGGGGAAGCAAAAGTATCAATTAAGTTGCGGGGAATGAACAATATGACTGCTGACCAATAATATGTATCAACTAATTACTAAGGGCGCTTTGACACAAACACCCAAACCCGGTTTAATGATAAATGAAGATTAGACTGGAGTAATTGATTGATAATAAATTCATCTAGGTATCTGGCAATTTTTTTTTTCTTTTTTTCGAAAGACGCCTGGGAAGGGGTGCGGATTCGGCCAATCGAGTTTAAAACCCAACACCTATGAAGGTGGAGGGCCGCTTTTGATCGCCTACCAGCTAAGACCCTCCTCTCTTCTCCTACTAGCGCCCCCGGAACCGTTCTTAGCGAACATAACACCAGGTGACGCCAGCTTTTTGTTTTCATTAGATCTGTTACCCCCCTAAAAATACTTCAAACAACTTCTTATGGAGCATTACCTTCTCGAAGATCACGCTAGGTTCACCCAATGCCATACCTAGACCCTTCTCCATCTGACTTCTCTCTTCTTACTGGACACAGAGAAAAACAGCGTGTTCCGCGTCGTCTACCACTCCACAAACGGGACACAGATCGTCCCTGGTTTTCCTTATTCCATAAGTATATGCCCTCCATGGCCCGTCAGGAGCTGCGTGAAGAAATAGTTGGTGCGCCTGTGAGCGCACCTATACCATTTCCCCACGTCAGGGATCAGAGTACGGGTCCAAGCGGCCTTATTCCGCTCCAGTACCCATTGTTGTTGCCACCTTTCGATGCTTTCCTTCCTCTCTTCCTCTCTGATTGGTTGTTCTTCCCCATTTCCCCTGCTGTATATCCTGGCCCTTTCTTCGGCTAGTATGTCTACCGGAACTGGCACCGGCAATCGTTTGGAGCGATATTGTCGATGCAGTCCTGTATGCGCTATACACTTCTATTAGTGGTTTCCTTTGTGCTTTTATCAACATTTCCCGATACTTCCTCATTTGTAATACCTCATATCATACCGGTGCCCCGTATAAGAGCACCGAGTGTATTGTTTCCAATAGGATTCTCCTCTTCTGCAGACCGGGGCCCCCACGCTAGGCATAATTTTTTGAAGTAACGACGTTCTGTCCTCATCCTTTCTCACGGCCTCCTCTATATATGTTTAGTGATTTTCATTTTTCCATATAAAATGATCCCAAGGTATTTTACTATTTACTGTGGAAAAACTTCTACATCTCCGATTTTAAATTTGATGTCCTTCCTATCCCTCGGGCCCTTGAGTATAATATAAATATAATTGCCTAAGTTTTATGGAAGGCTAACTCCAGATCGTTTTCTCCCATCCATTTGGTGACCGCTTTTAATTCTCGGTTTACCTTCCCTAGTGAGGCCCCAGTTTGTGTCATCCTGTATCAATAGCACCAAGTCATCTGCACAAGCGATAGATTTCACCCCTTTTTCAACTCTTCTTTGAAGTACACCATTATATAGTACGTCCCACAATGTAGGTCCAAGGACTGAACCCTGTGGCACACCGCCATACGTGGTTTTCTTCCCCTTTTTTGTTACGATTATAGATCTATCTGAAAGATAATCCTTAATTATGTTGGTCAAATAAATAGGAGTGTTCATTTTTTCTAACTTGGTAACGATCAGCTCCAAGTTTGCCGTATTGAACGCGTTCTTAATGTCTAATAGGACGAGTACAACCCACCTTCCTGTACCCGCCTTCACGGCATCTTTGATAACCTTTGCTGCGTCGATTGTCGACCGCCCCTTTCTGAAACCGTACTGTGAATCTGGAATCTTCCTCTTCGCTTCTAGGAACCGTTCCAGCCTTCTTTTTACGAGGATTTCAAACTATTTCCCCAGGCAATCCAGGAGACATATCGGTCTGTATGACGCCGGAAGCTCTGGTGCCTGTCCTGGTTTCATCAGCAGTACCAGATTTTCCTTCTTGAATTCTCTCGGGAGTACCTGACTATTCATTAATCCATTAAATATGTTTTTCATAATTCCCGGTTTTGTTGCTGCCAGAATCTTTACGGTCTCCCGTGGCAGACCGTCAGGTCCCGGGGCTTTACCCTGCTTCAGGTCCTCCCCTGCTTCAATAATTTCTGCCTCCGTAAACTCTGTTACCTGCGCATTTTTCTCTTTTACAAAGGAAGTTTTAGGTTATATGGGGAAGAGGAGCTCCGCGGCTTCCCATCTCCTATCCTCATCCAACCTATATGGGGCCATTATTTCCAGCGCCTTCATCGTTATGATGTATGCTTCTCCCCATACATCCTTTTCTAGGTCCGTACATATGGCTTGCCATCTGTCCTTTTTCGCTTTCCGTATTGCTTTATTTAGTTCTTTTTTACAATCTTTCTAGCTAGGATACATTTTTGCCTAAGATCTGATATTTCCTCGTTCCACCAATACTGGAGGCGTTGTTTGCCTCTATTCACATCACTGGCTGTGCTGTACGCTTTTTTCATAGCTTCCCTTACTTCCCCGTAGGCGTATGTAGCATCTGTGTCCAATGTGTTTATTTCTTTAATGTAAGTATCTTTATTGAAACTAATATCTATTCCCCCGCTTATTTTTTTAATATTACTAGCTTCTATTTCATACGTTATATATCGATGATACGTGAATAACTGATCATCCAGAACCTCCCAATTTTTGATTTTTTTAGCAATCCCTTGGCTGGCCAGGGTAACATCGATATGACGTACTATTACCTTTAATGAACGTCGGTTTGTTATTATTCATCACGTGTAGATTAAGTTGCGCCGCCCATTCATTCCATAGTTCGCCTCTTCCGTCATTTTTGGGGGACCCCCATTGTATGGATTTAGCGTCTGTCACAATCTAATCTTATCAATACACCGAGTTTAGGTGTTTGTTACAACGAGCCCAATGAGTGAGAAAAAGGTGTAAGAATATCCAAATCGCCTTTTTCTAGCTGGCTCTTATTTCATAAAAGATATAATCAGAAAATGGCTAACTTAATCTTCAAGTTTTGGACGTATCTGTAGTAATTTGCAAACACTTAGGAATTCTTAATTTCTAGTTTTCTCCTGAAATATTTGGCTTAGAAAATTTTTAATTTCACTTTTGAAATACTAATATATTATTTTTATAAAATACCAAAAACCGGATATATCAGTTTAATTCCCCATTGCTGCTATTTTATAAATTATCAAATATACGTCTCGCGCCACCTTGCGGGTAATAGCATAGGTAGGTATGACAAAATTATGAAAGATCTGAAATGTATCTTATGTTTTAGTGCTTAAGTATACCGTTCATAGATGGTAATAGTAAATCAAGTCAAGTTTTTAAATTTTGCATATTAGTTATTTCAATGGAATTAAATCTGTTGAGTACAACGACCTATTAACAACGACCTTTAATAGGTCGTTGGTTGAGTATAATCAAAGATAATTCAATACGTTGATGAATTGATGGCATGATAATAAGAGAATCTCAATATTGTGAAGCTATAAAAATTTAAAATTTGGCGAAGGAGCGGGGAAACATAAGAATAGTAATTTATAATTTTATAATTTTGGTAATGATTCTGCTATTTTTTCTCACTGGTAATCTAAAGAGACACGAGGCTTCTAAAAATCTAAAAGACAGTAATAATGATATAAACGATGGAAAATAAAATTTAGGAAAAATAAAAGTTCAAAATCCATGGTTGCTGATATAAAGGTAGATACACTAAGATGCGCAAAGAGGGTAAACTTAAGTTGGGAGGATTGATGTAATATTTTCATACCAGGGAGTAATTTTGGGTTCTGCGTACTGACTACAAACCTACGTCATTTTAAATTTGTTTGAATTATATATATTAGGACATTTCATCGCGTCCTGTCAGCAATATTTTTTAATAGGTAGGTACATATTTTTATTTCGAAAGACCATATAACGAAGCTTATACTTTCGATAAACATTCAAGCACAAATACATCTGATTCATTACAAATGATCTTGGTTTGTTGGTCTTCAAATTAGGAATGTTAATTAAAAGCTCATATTCTAGGAATTCTACATCGATTAGAGTAGGATATTCGGACTAACTCATCCATTCTATGTAGAGTACATTGATAAATAAAATCATCAGGATCGTATTAAGCCAAATTTCGAAAAGGCTATGAAATTTATAATTACCAGCTTCTTTTTCTAATTGAAAATACTTGAGAACTTTCAAAACGCTGATGTTTTTCTGTGGATCTAGGCATATTTTTGTATTCTTTAAATAAATATAACAATAATATCAACATTCACTTTTCAGGAATATTGATTGATCGTAAACAACAAAGTACAGACCTGACGAGAACAGTCAGTGGAACAGTAGAAAAAGACTTAAGACACATTGCCAATACGAAAGGTACATTTGCATTTGCAATTTCAATACAAATCAGTGTTTTAAAAAATCCGGTTTTAATTAATAGGTGAATGTTGACAAACGTAAATGTCATAATATCACAATAAATTTCATGTGTCAAAGTTAGAAGTCAAAATGAACGAAGATTTTGTAATTACTGACGAAATTATTGAAAAAGCAAAGAAAGCAACTGTAAATCTGTTGACAAAAAAGTCTAGAGAATCTTAAGACTTGGTTATTAAATAAGTTGAACAAAAAATATATACCTCCATTCGTTTGAAAAAGCTACTGTGTTAGCGAAACGCGTCACTTTAAGGTTAAAAATAATATAGATTTAACAAAATAGAATTTTTTGATTTCATAATTTACTATGGATCTACATCAAGTAAAAGCCTCATCTATTCAAAAAATTATTTCTCTTTATGCCCGCGCGGGCCATAAAAAAGTACGACATTAGATAGTTGGTAACTAAGCAATAAAAACACAATAATGAACTAGTATGACAAAATAGTATATTACGTAACGTGTGTGATAAGGAGCATTTTACGCACGAATGGAAAAGTTACGCACGATGCCGCGTAGCGGCGAGTGCGTAATTCCGTGAGTGCGTAAAATGCTCTACAACACGAGTTACGTACCATACTTTACCTACGACCTACTTGTACTTGTATTTTTCATAAGAAGCATAAGAAATAACAGTTACATAATTAGAGGTGCTTGGTAAACTCCATCTCTATTACTCTATTACCAATGAAAGAAGCACAGTAAAGAACTAACGTTTAATCATTATTATTATTATATTGTTGATAATCGAAAGTCCATTTTTCAATTATAATCAATACATATACATAGCCCTTTGTGCTTTTCACAGTTAAACGTGGCCATATCTAATGTTTTCAAATAGTAAATTTTGAATAAAATGGAGACGTCTATTGACAGTTGCTAAGATGTTGCTAGGTAAGCCGTGCGATTTACTTTACAGCTGTGCGTTTTTTTTACAGTGCGTAATAGCTGTCATTACATTGATACCGACTGTGTGTTATTGACTGATTACAGGGGGGGTCGTAGGTAAAGAATATTATGAACGTAGGTATATAGATTTCGCAATGTATTCAATTCTCTCCTGGCAACAATGATTAGTCGTGCAATAAACGAGGGTATGATAAATAGGCTTACTAAATGCTTGAAGGTTTAAGGACGAATTTTTGGACACTTCTTATAAGTTTTTGTGATTAATGATAAAAAAGCAAGGTCTTATTTTAATAAGCAGCAATACGGCAAAAATAACTCTTTCAATCTTATTATCATTATTATTGATAACATGTTTCACTTTCTTAACTTATGCTTGAAAACAATCAAATTGTGATGAATTGTTCAATATTCTCTTCGCTATGTGACTGCTGGGTCGGGGTCGATCTGGATATCTTGTAGCATGTTCTAGTACCAACTCTGTCACATTCACCATGTATTAAAAGTTTGATCTCCCAAAAAATTAACAAAAAGAATAATAAATACACCACAGTAAATATGAAAAATATCTATTTTCCCTTCTCATAGTTATCAAGAAAAAATATATTCTAAAATAAAAAATCTGGTCAGATCCTCTGGTTTTTAGGATCCAAACACTAAAGTTTCACGAACTTGTCTATTGAACCAGACTTATGTCGATGACATACTATACGGAACAGACGGTTTAGAGGACATTAAAAATGCATATCACGAACTGACCCAGCTGTTGCAAAGCTCAGGTTTTCACCTACACAAATGGTGCTCAAATACTCCAGAGTTTTTAGAAATAATTCCTGAGGAATCTCAACCCCTCTTGAGAGATATAAAAATTGAAAATGTCTCGAATAAAGTTCTCGGCTTCTCATGGCAACCTGCCATGGATTTGTTTTCAATCTCGCTTCCAGACACTTTAACTTGTGATAAAGTCACAAAACGGAAGGCCCTGTCTATTATCGCTCAGATGTTCGACCCACTAGGACTTATTGGCCCTGTTATTTTATTAGGCAAAATATTTATGCAAACTCTTTGGAAACACAAAATTGGCTGGGACGAACCCTTGCCAACTGCACTTGTAGATGAATGGGAAAATTTCATCTTGAATATTCCCACTCTCAGAAAGTTGACAATTCCACGTCACCTTTTTTCTAAAAAAGAAATTGTAAATATCCAGATTCACGCATTCGCAGACAGTTCTCTCAAGGCATGTGCAGTATTTCCTGGATCTGACAACAAGGTCAGAGCAGTCAAAATACGCACTAACAGCGGACTTTTCACACGTCCAATCACCAAACTTTGTCTTCTGCCATTTGACCAGGAAGACAATAAAATTGTACGTAGTGTAATTCCGTAATTAGTTTCTACTCTTAGTATTTTATTCAATTTTGTTTTTTAATCATACAACCAACAACAGACTCTACTCTTAAACGAGTAGTAGCACTGGTATCTTTAATAACGCAGTGATGAGGGAGAAAATATTTATTTAAAAACTTCTTATTGTGTAGTGAGAGAGGCACATATTGTGCGTGACCAAGAGAAACATATTCGTGAATAAATTTTTTATATTCATTGAAAAGAGAGGGGTTATTTTTAAATCTATTTTCGAGATTTAAAAAACGACTTTTTGCTATGTGAAATGAATCACCTAGCTTAGTAGGTATATCAGGTGTGCGTAGAGGGATGTTTACCTGAAAAGATCCATTTTCCAAAATTTTGAGATTTTGTTTGAAATCTAGTTCAGCCTGTTCTTCGTCAGAAGAAAATATTTTCTGTTTAGGGATATCCTCGATTTCCCAAAACTTTGTAAGAAGAGAGTCTAATTGAGAGTCCAGTGAGGATGACTCAACAGTGTTACTAAAAAATGAGACAGTGTGTCCCGAACGAGGGCATTGTGGAATATTTCCCGCAATTATCCAACCTAACATTGTGTTTTGTAGTACAGGACAATTTCTACCAAGAGTTATGAGTCCATTATCTATTAAATTATAATATAAATCAGCACCAATCAATAAATCAATGTTGGATGGTTTGAAATATTCTCTGTCAGCGAGTGTAATGTGATCTGGAATAACAAAAGAGGTTGTGTCGATAGTTGTTTGAGGCAATCTGCAAGTGATGCTTGGCAGCACTGCACAAGAGATATCAAAAAATACATTATTATAAGCATTGGAAAAAATTCTAAACTCTGCCATGCGGTTGGATACCACAGTGTCTTGAGTAATTCCACAAATGTGCAAATTTCTCTTGTATACTTTAGCGTTTATTTGTTGCAATAAATTTTCAGAAACGAAAGAGTTTTGTGACGCACTGTCTAGTAATGCTTTTGCATATATAGGAGTACCATATCTGGAGTAGAGTGTGACAACGGCCGTAGCTAACAAAATATCACTGTGCTTCTGTGTCATTGAGGATAAATTAACGGATGCAGAGGGAATTTCAGAATTTTGTGGCAATTGTGAATAGCCACTATTTAAAGAGGACTGCCCTGAATTGTTATCAATGTGAGAAGAAAAGTGAGAAGCTCGAGGATTATTTGAGATGTTTGAATTTTGAGATGTAGAATTTCTGGGATTAGTTTGACTCCTACAAGGGGAGTGAGGAGGGGAAGGCTGTTGACCGGGTAACCATTGATCTTGAGAGTTGGATTGCAAATGCAAAAGTGTATGATGCCTTTTTGAACAGACTGAGCATCCTCGAGACATGCAATTACCTACCATATGCTGTGAACCTAGACAGTTTAAGCACATGCGGTGTGACTTGACAAAGTTCATCCTTTCCTGATGGGATCTTTCAGCGAATTTGGAGCACCTATAAATTTTGTGGGAGGTTTCATTACAGAAAGGACATTTTATTTTTTGAGTAGTTTGAGAATAGTTTGTACGACTATTTTGTGTTGCATTCGCGTGATAAGATGCTGAGTGGTTGAGTTTAGTGAAAGTTTTTTCCTTTCTAGGAAGAGAGGGGGAAATTGAATTAAGAACTCTGCATCTTTCTTCAATAATTTCAAAAAATTCATCGAGAGTCGGTAACTTGCTTTGGTCTCTTTTAGACTCGTATTCGCGTTTTGAAGCAAAATCTAATTTTCGACAGAGAAGATTGATAATTATTAAATGATCAGTTAAAACATGTAAATTTTTTAAACATTCTAATTGTTGTCTCATTTCTGTGATGAAATCTCTTAAACATTGTGCGTTGCTTTTTGTGATTGGAGTATAATCTATTATGGGATTTAAATGAGAGTTGATAATAGCCAAATTATCGTTATATCTTTTTTTTAATATGTTAAGTGCAACAGGGAAATTGTCATTAGTTAATTCTAAAGCGTCGATCAGTAACAAAGCTTCCTCTTTAAGAGATAATTTTAAGTACATTAATTTTTCTACATTTGAAATGTTTGTGTTATTAATGACTAGCGAAGTGAACAAATCTATAAAACTTTGATATTTTTTCTGATCGCCTGAGAACGTCGGGATTTTTAACTCCGGCAGTTTTACTCGAGGTATATGTGATGTGTTTGAATTATCAACTTTCTGAGGGGAAGATACAACTTGTTTAGTTTGATCATTTGACAAATCTGCAATTTTTTCTTGTATTCTCGCTAAATAATCAAGATACGTTTGTTCGACATCAAAGCGTATATCAGAATTAATTTCTACGTTTTCTTCAGTTGAGAGATTCTCATATTGTTCCTGAATGCTTTCAAATTTATCAAATGTGACAGTGAGGGCATCTAGCCGTGTTTTAAGTTTAAATACATTAGTTTCTGTATCTACATTTTCTTCTATCCACTTGTAATGTCGAGTAAATGCACCTTTGTTATATTTTAAAGCTTTCTTTAGAGCATCCATTTTCTGAGTGTATACAAATTTCAAAAATATGTGTATTTGCTAGAAAGAAAGAATAGTAGGTATATTTTTGTGGAAAAAAAATGGATACCTTAGAGTATTACCGAAAGAGATTCAACGTTTGGTCAAATAAATAGCGTTACAATAAATTATGTAGGTGATTATGAATACAAGTAACTAATTTTTATACAAAAATACAGAGAAATATGGGTGTCTGTTAGATGTAAGAAATTGACAGGTCTAAACACGTTTTGTGATAGGCACTAAAAATATCGAATATACAAAGAACAAATGATAAGTTACAAAAAACTATTCGTCTAAATATTCAAAGGCAATTTTTTACCTTAAACTTCCTATAGAGATATTTTTGAAGGCAATTTTTTACCTTAAACTTCCTTTGGAGTTGGTTAGATTTTGGTGACTGCCTGCTTTCACCTTACAGGCTGTGAAGATACGGCTAGCTGTCTGCTTGATGTGAAAAAGTTAACGTGGATAGCTTCTTCAACGTTGAGTGTAAAGGCAGGTATTTACCCGGGCGAAGTGGACTATGGAGGCACACGCGAGCACTTCTATCAAATTGTTGGCGTGAGAGATTTCTTTCTCCGAGAGAGCTGACACTGGGTTTTTAAATAAATCCGTTTCGAAGGACCAATTAATGGTCAGATCCTCTGGTTTTTAGGATCCAAACACTAAAGTTTCACGAACTTGTCGTGATTTACACGAAACTCTCGATTGAGAGAATGTGTATATAGAATGAAATAAAGATTGGAGAATCTTCAAAACATATATTTGGGTACCAGAATCAAAAACTAAGACTCTGGCAAAATAATAGGGACAATACAAAAAAACTTATTTTTTGACACTGACTTACAGGAGAATGATATCCTGATTTTGTACAAAATATAACACGCTAAAACTTAACAGGTTTTATCTATATCTAAACTAAACTACTCAACATTTTTGAAACATATTACATGAAATGTCAAATGATCAATCTAAAAGTGGTTGCAAGTTCGGTTGCTTTTTAACACCTTGAGAAAATGTTTTTAATTTAGTTTAAAGAGATTTGAACAAAATCATTCTAGCTATTCAAATTGCGCTCACCTTGTATACGATTTGCCTTGATGGCAGAGTGAGCCTCAGCATTGGCGGGTCAATGACTGAATGTTACCTGAAAGACATTTAGAATCGGCAAAGAAGCAAAGTCGAGGAGTCGCACACGTTCAAGACCAAGAAACTGCCTCCACGGCATCGAGTCTCCGCCGAGACTTGTTTCCAGTGGCCTAATTTTCGCGACGCCATGACAGTCATATATAGATACTTAACTTGAAGATATATATCCACACTGAGTCATGTTTATTTTATACGAGATTAATGAAAAATTGAAATTACAGCTAGTATTTTAAATTCCTTTTATTATAAATTGATAACTAGACACGAAGATATATATTTTTTCGTCTACCTTATACCAGAAAACCAATCATATGAACACCAAAAATTGGACGGAAATTATTGATTAGCAGTCCAAGGGCGGAAAACTCATAACTCCACAATCTTTGTTTTTCACCATTTGTCTCCTGATTAGTTGGACGTATCACGTGAATTTTTTAATTAAACGGCAGAATTAAACAGCTCGCAGCCAAAAAAGATTATGGAAAAAATTGTAGAGCTGTACCCAAAGGCAGAAACTAAGCTTGAATTCAGCAGCTTGAAAATTAGACCAGTGAAGTTAAGTGATTAAAAAGCATAATTCAGGAGCTCCAACTACAGACTGGAAGTTACCTCGATCAGACTGTAAAAGGAAATCAACACTCCGAGATACTTGTGATATGTCTCCCTGATTTTGTATTTATTTATTTGGGGTGACCTTCACTGAGACCCAAAAGATCTATTGTGCCTCCTTACTTCTACTTAGTTTCTGAGAGTCTCAGAATTTAGTAGCTCCTTTAGTGCCATTTCCCAGAGGAATTTCAGGATATCTGCAGGCTTCAACTTGGGTAACTGTTCCTCTTCTATCCAGTAATCTCACAGGTGCTGTGCTCTAGGATTCTGAAGTGCTTTGCAGATGGAAAGTATATGTGGATGGAGGTTTCTTCTTCCTCGACTATTTTGAGCTTTTTCAGGTGCCCATTCAGGCGATAATGTCCCGTTAGGATCCCTGTTAAAACTCTTAGCGCAGTTTTACTTTGACTTATGCATTCATTTGATCTTAACAGGTTGTAGTCACCCAGAAGAATCTTTGATTGTATAAGCCCTACTAGATCTTTCCAATAGTCAGATCTTCTCTTTTTCTCGGCTTTACCTATTTCGTCCAATATTACATTGGGCTGACTACGCAAAAGGGTTCCGGTTCCAAAAAGATTATTTCAGTCCCCCTCTTTGCTACTACTACTACTGAATGGGCAGGCGAGCCTTGTCCTGGACAACTCAAGCCAAGGTTCCGGCACTGAGGCCACTGGCGGCCCATTGTGCCATTCCTGCTACCTAGACATCCATGAAGCCGAGCCCTCCAATAAAGGCCACAACCTTTTTCAATGGATGTCTGCTTGTGTCTCCAGGGGCCATAACAGGGACTCCGAAGATTCGCCTGCGTAGTACAGCCCAATGTGGACACTCTAAGAGAAAATGTACTGACGTTTCGTCAGTCATGCCGCAACCCCTACATAGGGAACTTTCCTCTACTCCTAAGTTGTAGAGGTGTTTCCTCATACAGCAGTGCCATGTTAGGAGTCCTGTTATCTTACTTAGCCTACTCCTTGGTAGTTCAGTAGCTGCCATGGCGTATCCATCAGTCCATCCCTTCAGTAGAAGTTTGGATTGTCTAGGACCCTGCAGAGCATTCCAATGAGCGAGGTGCTGATTCCTCAGCCACTTCTTCGTCTTCTTGCGTATTTTTTGTTTTGTTAGGCCCGGGCCCCAGAAAGGAGCTGCCGCCCCTTCCGCAGCCAGTGCATCCGCTAGTTCATCTGCTATTTGATTTTCTTCTATTTCAGTGTGTCCTGGGATCCATAGTAAGGTGACTATATTGTTCTCGCCTAGTTCATTGAGTTTGTCTAGGCATTCCCACTCCATTTGGGAACTGATTACACAAAAGCTCAGTGCTTTAATGGCTGCTTGACTATCCGACATTATGATAATCCTTTGTCTTCCGTATCCTTTATTAATATTGAACTAGGCGCAGTTTCTTATGGCGTGGATTTCCGCTTGAAAGACACTTGGGGTTTTTCCCAAGCTTTCAAAGTGTTTGGTTCCTGATGATTTGGAGTCCACAGAGGAAATAATTCACTGATTTAAATTCTGAGAAGGGTTGACAAAGGCACTAAAGTAGAGCTCAATCTGTCAATGTATCCCATCTCCGCTGAAAGGGTGAAAAAAGTGGCTTTAACCTCTACAAATTTGGTTAGGTAGGAATATTACCTAAAAACGCATCGTCTCAGGGGACAAGTGAAAAAGGCTAAAAAAAATGGGATCTGCAAAGGGTAGAAAGAGACCTAGCAGCATCAGTTGAAGTGGAGTTTCTCACAAAAAGTCATAACATGATAGCGTCTTTCTCTCTTTCAGAGATAGTTAAAAGACTCATTAGATGGTGCAATGTGCTTACTACAAACTACTTCAATATGATATGAGGCAGCACAGACAAGAGCAAAAAACGAGGTATGTACCCTCTTGAAACGCCAACTACAATAAAGACAATATTAAAAAAGGTAGTACACCTACTTTTATCAATGCAAATAAAAAAGAGGTACTTGACATCAGCCTAACTAGCAGGTTTGCTATAAATAAATATTCGATATCGATAAGGATTCGATCTTGGACCAGTCATAGAAAATGCTATTTATTCTATAAGGCACTGAGTAAAGTGAATGCTGATAAGTGGAAGAAAAGAAATACATGCACGTTCTGGAAGTAAAACAAAAATGTGAAAGTTATATATTTGATTGAAGTGACAGTGGAGACCTTGGAAATATTCATTGATCATGATAGTTATTCAGACGATAAATTCTCATTGTAAATATTGTTCTTTTTCACAACTTCATTGTGTATAATTCCTATTTTTTAATCAAATCAATGGTATAATTCATTAATATTTCTAATTATACTATACACTTTTACTATACGTATGTATGTATATTTGGACTACATTATCTGAGACCAAAAATATTTATTGTGACCCTTTACTTCTACTAGTCTCAGAGACTAGTAGTACCTTTAAGCCTATTTCCGGAGGGACCTAGGCTTTAGTTTAGGTAAGTGTCTCTTTTCTATCCAGTAAGTGCTGTGCCGTAGAATTTTGAATTTTTGTACAATCCGCAAATATCTAGAAGGATGGTTTTTCCACCCTGTAGGTATAAATGAGCTATCAACATTTTTGGAGTATGATTTAATACCAAAAAGGTTATCTACAATTTTGCGTAGAAACAATTTAAATCGATAAAAAATTACGAAAGTTCTTGGACAATGAACTTCAGCAAAATTTTAGGTGGCTGAGTTATTTTGCCGGCGTTTTATTAGTAGTAATACTCCTAGGGTCTTGATAATACCGAGATAATATTGTTATACAGAATGCTGAAAGCGTGTTGCTTGATAATAGCCCAAGGCCGCAGGCCAAGGGCTATTATCTTTGAGCAGCACGCTTGAACGATTCTCTACGACAAAATTTTGAGTATATATCAAGACCCGAGGAGTATTCGATAAGATAATTTTTTACTTTGTAGATATCAAAAACTGATTGTTAATCTGACGTTTAATAATTTTCAATACAAACTTTATTAGTTTTAATCAAATATTATTCATTTTTATTTAAAACTACAGTTGTGAAAAGTACAATTGGTAAATTAATCGAATCGTTAGATGCAATACCAAATATTTTTAATCCAGTTGTCAGTTTGACGTTTAATTGATTTTTAATAAAAAATAAACACCAAACTGAAAACACCACATGTAGGGTATTATCATATTTTCTCTTATTTTTTGGGAATGAAACCACAATATTGTTTTTTATTTCGACCTTTCGGTAGCGTTCCAGCTACCTTTGTCAGGGGCTCTTGAATCTCACCAATTCTATCGAATATTTACATGGATTATTTTGAGGCCAAAATAGTTAATAATCAAAAATTAAAACCAATTGTCTGGTGGAGATATGTAGACGACATTTTTGCAATATGGCCTTATGACTTAGTATCTCTGAATGATTTCTTAACGTACATAAATGAAGGAGAAAAATCTGTAAAATTTGAAATTGAAATTGAAAATAACAATTTTTTGCTATTTTTAGATGTTCTTATCAATAAAACACCTACAACAGGGTATGAAACAAGTGTTTATCGTAAGCCAACACACACTAATAGGTATTTGAATTTTAAATCAAATAATGCTATAAATAAGCGTTAAAAAAGGGGTAGTAAAATCTTTAAACGATAGGGCCAGAATCATTTGTTCTAATGATAATCATTTCACAAAGGAAAAAACCCTACTAAGAAATGTTTTAAATGCCAATAATTACCCGGCAGAATTTGTAAATAAAGAAATTAAGAATATAGAGAAGGGCTCATTGTTAATACCCCATAATAATAACAATGATATTAATAATTCAGCTAACATAATTTTTAAAAACCTGACTATACCGTATGTTAGGGGTTTAGCAGAAAGAATTAAGAAAATTGGTAGTTAATTCAATATTCGAACTAGCTTCAAATCTAACTATACGTTGAGATCTATACTAACAAAAACAAAACCCAAAAAATGCATATATTAGATATCTTGTGAATGCGACAAATTCTATTTAGATCTATCTACATCTAGACCATTGAAAGTCCGAATAAGTGAACATAAAAAATATATCAAAGACGGGGAGTTCTTTAGTTCAGGTATTAGTAAACATGCTTGGGAAGAGGAGCATAAAATTCAATGGGATTCGACAAAAATAATATTGACAGAGCCCAATAATAAAAGACGAAAAATCAAAGAAAGTGCTTTAATACAACTAAATGCAGATAAATGTATAGCTAGTATTTCAGCCGAATGTAGTCAAATTCGGTTACCAATGTTAAAAAGAGAAATTTCCAATAATCAATTACCTGCGTTATCAGGATAGCATCATAAGTTTTTATCCAGGTTTTCTTATGATTTATCATTGGAATAGTTGTTAATCGATACACACTTCAATACACAAAATCACCAAACTGAGTCATACATATTTTGAAAACAAAAATAATCATACACAAAAAGTAACAAAAAATGCGTTTTATTAACATTTCCAAAATTAGCGAGAAAAAAAAAGCGCTATCCCAATAAAAACCGTTCCTAGAACGTGCACTTCACCGGATTCCATTTCTAGTAGACTATCATATCTTTGGAATGTCATAAAATAAAATATTTTATTTAACATTTTACCAGAGATGTAATCTACTATGAATGGACCTCAATAAAATTAAACAACAAAGTTTTGTAGTCTTAAACTTCAAAATATTATTGATTGTCTAGTTGTCATATTTTTTTCGTTGTGTCAGATAGGGACCAAAAACTGACAAAGGTAGCTGGAACGCTACCGAAACGTCGAAATAAAAAAAAATAAAAAAATAAAAAACATCATTGTAGTTTCATTCCCAAAAAATAAGAGAAAAAATAATAAATAATGCCACAAGGAACACAGAAGATAGTGTCCACACTGGGCTGTACTACGCAGGCGAATCTTCGGAGTCCCTGATATGACCCCTGGAGACACAAGCAGACATCCATTGAAAAAGGTTGTGGCCTTTATTGAAGGGCTCGGTTTCATGGATGTCTAGGTAGCAGGAATGGCACAATGGGCCCGCCAGTGGCCTCAGTGTCGGAACCTTGGCTAGAGTATGTCCAGGACAAGGCTCGCCTGCACATTTAGTAGTAGTAGTAGGGTATTATCGCTGTAATACAGAGGTGATTGGATGAAATTTGACACATGACTTAAAATTAACTAATTTGATTGGTTAATATATCAAGTAAAAAATTATCTTTGACATCCATTGATTACACGCTGTACTAAAATGACCATTTTTCAGAGAAAACTGT
>CAJUYI010004502.1:0-18344 GCA_910591695.1 Galerucella pusilla
CCCATAACAACCTATACTACAAACATAATTGTATTGACAGTGACAGTAGCAGTGACAGTGACATCATAGAGCAGCCTGGCTAGGGAGTGTTTTTGTCTTCTGAAAATCTTTTACAATCTATTAAATCGCTGTTTTGTTGAGTTCTTAATGTTTTAAATCATTAATTAGTGTGATTGCGATGTTATCGTATTAATTTTTTTTGTGTTTTTGTGCCTCATTGTTGTGCCACGTTCTCAAGCAATTAACCCTTGCTTTCGAACAATAATTCCTCACTTTTCTCTCTTAATACATAAATTACTATTTTGAGGTTATTACACACTTTTTTTCTTCCTACTATTGGTTGGGCTGGCAGCAATGTCACAATGAAAGAGAATTGCATAATTTGCAATATACCTACTGACCTTGCAAGAAATTGCTGCATCATGTCAAGCGGCCTTTACCTAACTGATTTCAGCTAAGAGAAAGTTGCCATGTCGATCAAAAAAAATTTAATTAAAGCGATTATTAGATTTTCGGCATCATCTGAAAAACTGCCGCGTAATTTTTTATCTCGTTCAACAACAATCAATGAACTTTTATGACATTGCTCGGAACCGGTTATTTCATTTGTTTACCAAAAATTTTAATATCAATCTAGCGCTAATCTAAAATTCAAAACAATAACATATTTCCTTATATTAATTCGTTATTATCTATTTCGTATAGATAAGCCATACAATCTCAATTAGGTAAGCGTTAAGTACTTATGTTAACTTAATTGTTTTCAAAGCAATAGAAAAGTCAACGTATTCTCAAACAACGATAATATTTAATACCAGTGTTTTTATCTATTAAAATATATACAGCCTGTGCATAAAGTAACGCATAAGCTCATTATTAAATATTATAAATTAGAAATTCACGAAACAAGTCGATTTTTTATTTTTCTATTTTTTCAAATTATAATCTATTATACAGCACAACTGATTTCATCACCATTCATTGCAATGCTGAGCTGATTCCAAAGATGTATAATACGTTGCTTCAAATTGGTACAGGGTGGGCAAAAATTCAATTTACTTACAAAATAATAAATAATCAATAAATGTTATAAACATATTAATAGATATAGATATCATCCAAAATAGGATGCAGACCTACCTTTCGTAGCGGCAATGTCCCACGACAGTTCTCGTCAGGTCTGTACTTTGTTGTTTATGGTAAATTATTATCTACAAAAAGTGAATACTAATCTTATTGTTATATTTATTCAAATAATACAAAAATGTGCCTAGATACACGTAAAAAAATCAGCATTTTGAAAGTTCTCAAGTATTTTCAGTTAGAAAAACAAGCTGGTGATTATTAATTTCAGAGTCCTTTCGAATTTTGCTGAATACGATCCTGATGATTTTATTTTTCATATTTAAAGTTAGCTATTTATGTCAAAATAGCAAATAAAATAAACAACATACCGAAACCTCGGATATATGTCACAAACTATGACGCACACCAAGAAGGCAATTGAATGTACTATGTTGGCAATGAAATGCGACCAGAGATATGTGGATTATTTCATAAAATGCACCAAGATCGTGAACCTATTCTACAATTTACGGTAAGCAGAATAGAGCAATGGGATGCAGCAAAGCAAGACCAAAAATTAATGAAAATATTCAATTCAATTCAATCCACACTGTAAAGTGTGAGGGTTATCTAGGGATTTTGGTATTGGAAAGTCTTCATTATGATGAAAAAGGTAAAATACCATCATTATAAAGAACGTCTTATCCATAAATTGGCTGGAAATTACTTTGACCGAAGAACTGAATTCAGCGAGTATGTGAACCAAAATATCAATTTCAGTGAAAACGTTCTGTTTCTGGAAGAGGCAACGTTTTATTTGATCGGCAAAACACTCGTTATTATTGTTCTTATTAAAATCCACAATGGATGCAAGGGAGTACCATACGCAAAGATCACAAAAAACCAAAGTATCGGCTGGTACTGTGACAAATACAATTATTGGTCCATCTTTTTTGATGAAAATTTAACATGAGCATAATATCTGGATTGTCCATAAAATACATCAATTCTTGATACGTTCCAGCTTTTTCCTGATATTCACATACCCCCTACAATTTAGACCGCAGAATCTGGATTCAACAAGATGACGCACCGCCACATTTCGCAAGTCCGTTTCATTAGAGAACGGAAAGCTTGTTTACATGCGCAGAGACGAGTTTTCGAATGTTGCCGAGCAACAAGGGCGCCGTCGTCCATTTTCATCTCATTCGGTGGCGTCGTGCGCTTTGTTCGGGTTGTCACTTCACTGCCCGACAGGTGGCCATATTGTTTGCGCACATTTCATCTGTCAGTGGTCCGTTCTCTAATGAAACGGACTCTAGTTGTGCGCGATTTACTTAGCCAAGTGTATAGGAAGAAGGGGGCCAGTGGAAGGGCCCGCTAGATCACCTGATCTGAGCACATTAGACTTTTTTTATGGGGTTATTTGAAACCTAAAGTCTACACAAACAGACCTGGGAATATCCGTCAACTACAAGACCGAATTAGACAAGAAATACAGAACATTACACCCGGTATGCTTATGTTACAATGGTACAATGACTTAGGTCAAGTGCCCGGGCTGTTGAGCACAACCCAAACGTTTGAATGAATGAACCCGGTATGCTATAGAATGTTAAGAGACGAAAGTAATCATTGTCTAACGATCAATGGAGAACAATTTGAACATTTATTGTAAATTTTCGTTTATTTTTTTTGGTAGAGTATCATAATGATAGCATAACTATGTACCTAATGGACGCACTGTATACTTGAAGGACGTTAACAATAAACATCATACTTAGACGTCAACGCCAGCATTTTAAGCTCGCCGATTCTTTGTTAAAGCAATTATTTTTCAAATCTACAATTTTTTGGACGAAGGTTGAGTCTTTATGCGACAGAAAAATGAAATCAAAGAAAAATCGTTGCATAGGATATGTAGGTATATTAACGTCGAGTCTTTTAATAAATTCTTCTAATTCAGAGAAAATTAGCAGCCATTAGGACTGTCCACAGAAGTGGGAATATAAATAAATGAACGCCCATGATAGATGGAGATTTTACAAACAATTTAACCCCCTTCGAAATATTTGACGTACGCCCAAAATATAAAAATTCTTACATATTAATTAATCCCTCATTAAATTTATATTGTACGCTTATGATAGAAAGAAACTTTTGCAATTAATTAACTTCAAAAAGAGTCCAGTACGCACATGATACTGACGGTAACAACCCTCTTTTTTCAATTTGAGGATTTTTGTGCCGGCCTGTATTACAAGTTTTGGTTCACCCTGTACCAAGTTATTAATTTATAAAAACTGGCGTTTATTTCATCACTCAAAAGCTATCCACCCTGTATGATAGATAGATAGATAGATAGATAGATAGATAGATAGATAGATTCTTTAAAAAAAATAGTAAATGTAAATCCAAAATCAACATGTTGGTTATTTTTTCATATTTCTGTTTATTCAGCTAATAATAGATACACACTGTATATAAAAATGTATAAAATTAGATTTTATACCTAACATAATGTTATATTTCATGTATTTTAGCATTTGTTATCTCGACCATTATTGTTTAAATTTAATAAGTAAATACCTAGGTACTTAAATACTTAAAATCAGTTTGACAACTTTTGAGATCACTTAATAATTAGGGTATATATAGTGGACGTAATATTTTCAATGCAGCTATCTAATCGTATATCCCCTTTAAGTTATATTGCGGACTAAGACGGTATCGTATCGAATTACAGTCTAACAAAGAGCCGACAACTTTAAGTTCGCACAATATCTATTGCGTCAAGTATACCTAGATAGCTCCAGCATAATTTATTTTGTTACGCCACTGATCATGGATAATGCAATTATAACAATTTTATCTATAATAGTAATACATTGTAGTTGTAGATAAATAAAAAATATAAGAAACATACCTACCTAGAAAACGGAATAATTACAGAATTAATTAAAACATACTTTTATTTTCGTTACAATGAATGAAACTGACATTTACCGACCTCACATTATTTACGCAAAATAACTACATGCCGATTGCAGTTTCTAACTACTTTACTTATCATTTATTTTTAACAGTCAGTTTGTCAGTTAGTTTCCTTCTTTTTATTCAACAGTCCAACCGTCAACGTAATTCCAATCCAACAGCTCTTGAACCGCGATCGTTAGCTAGTTCTGGCGCCTAAATTTTTAGCGCCAAAGACAATTACCGGCTAAAAACCACGTTATAGGTTTAATATCATTTGGAAAATTAAAATGAGTTGGTCAGACAACTAGATATTTCTTTGTCTATCCCTTACCTGTCAGAAAAGGGGTGCCTATGTCCAATAGGGCGCATTTTCTGCGCGAGGGGTGAGAGGTTATAGCAAGATTCTCCCTCTCTAGTTCAGTACGGAGTAGAATTTATTTGAACATCTGCCGTTGCGCGCCGTGTGGTGGAGACTGGTGAGTGAGTCAGTTCAATTTCAGTTATGTAGAGTCACCTCGACTGTTCACGTCGTATCGAACAAAGCGTTTTGTATCTACTCTGTCTGTGCGCGTCTCAACTAAGAACAAAGTGTTGTTAAAAAGTAATGTTTTGTGCGTATCTTACTGTCTATTTCAGTGATTAATTTTTTTTCGTTTTGTTTTGTTGGGCCTTTTTAAATTAAATGTAAGTACTGGACGCGATTGAAATATTTCTAATTTAGATTGTGTTTATCTAAACAGTACGTGATTCAATGGTGTTCCAGCTTTAACAAAGGATTATTTTGAATGAGTAGTGCTGGATAACGAAAAAAGTAAATAATTTTTATATATTTGTAAATTTTTCGTTATTTTATTAGCTTTTTCTTTGTTTTACGTTAAGACTCGCTCTTTGACCTTGGAAGAGTTTAATAACATCCACTGTAACTGAATAGTATGGCTATACCTACCTTTTGAACAATGTTATTGTTCGTTTTCTAACCTCAAATTCCACCGGTCGCGTTTTTACTCACAACGTGGTACCGACTCATTTTTACATTTTTTTTAATACTTGTGTTTTGTTGCACACACAGCTCTTGCTTTATTAAGGTAGGTTTTTCATTAAGTAATTATTATGTTTTACAGTCCTAAATATATTATCTTCATATAAAATTTGCTTTCAAGTACGAATACCTGATGAAATTCATACACCTATTAATAAATATTTTTGTGGAATTAAAACCATGTGCTCATCACACGTTTGCCGGTGAATATTATTAGAATGTTTGGTATTTGAAACAGAAGTGAAGTTGAATACAAGATTCTGTGACTAGGTATCAGTATCATATGATATGGAAGGTTGAATTTTAATATTGATTGTTTTAATAGTGGTTATAATTCATTATTATTGACAGTAGAAATACATGTTTTTTAAGAAGATAATATTTTTTAAATAGTCTAGGTAAATTACCATTAACTACTGCTGATATTTTAAAGGAGCCGATGAATTTAAAATAGCTACACTACAGTCAGTTTATTTCAAAATACAATCGTAACGTTTTTATAACAAAATAAATTTAACGACAAAGTACCTATCTTATCACTAAATAGCTTGAAATAAATAAATTATACTGCTGAAATTGATATTTTTAATATAAAATAAAAACTGGACTCTAATCTACATCTTGAAAATGTTATTACTTTGTAGCCACAGATAACATATAAAATTTGTTAGTTAATAACTCATCCTTGAAAAGATATGGAACCTACCTGTTTATAAAAAGAAAATGAATCTAAAATAGTTTATATATAGGTAATCTAGTATTTTCTGTTACTTGGAAAAATGTTGGTTAGGAATAGTGCCACTTGAGGTTGATTAAATTTGTGAGGTGACAATAAAATTAGGATCTCCAGAACCGTTTTTTTTTGTGTTATCACTGGTTATATTACTTTACTCTTGTTTTTAAATTTCTTAATATTATTGTTGTATATTATTCTCACTATTAAGAATTTAGCGGCAGAATATAGCTACTACCTGTTGAGTAAAGAAAAAACTCATTGTTTTCTAATCAGTTTTTTTAAAGATTAGTCCGAGTAGATATCCATGATACTCCTTTATTGCTGCTAGAGTTGAGTTGTGAGTTCTCAATCTAATCTTTTTCCCAGAATGTTTTTCATACCTAATTGTTGAAAACATTTAATATCAAACTTTTCTTCTATTGTGTAAGTCCATGTATTGATTTTGATGTTTTCAGTACTAATGATGGTTTAAATCGGTTTGCAGATGAAATTGTCCTGTCCATCAACTTTTAATAGAATCTAGTTTTCATTTTTGTTGCATTTATTTGTCTGTTGTTCAACGTTTTATCAATGGAATTACTACCTTGTTGAAATTTAAATATTTGTTATATTCAATAACAGTAAAATCGCGAGGCTGGCAATTCGGTAGTGGGTAAAAGTCAATATCTGTAATATTTTAAACAATAAATATAAAAATAACCAATTTCAATACACTAATGAATCGAAATGAGATGAAGAAACTGGCGCGCAGAATTTTTTGCTTCAAAAATAAAGTTTAAGCCATAGAGAAATGAATAATAAGAGAGTTGTTGAACGTGTTGCATGAAGTTACCACTAGCGTCTACATTGGCTACAGCTTAGAACTATCACTCAAGACGCGGTTTTTTTGAATTTTAAACTTTAAGGATACGCGTTATATTATACATTATTTGCAATTAAATGATTTTACACTTTTAATATTTATTTGTTAATCTTTTAAGCTAAATCATGTTAAAACAAAAATGTATCAACCTAGAAGCCGATTTTTGATAACACAAGTCATTTTTGAGCTGACTATAAACATGTTATTATAATTTTTCTGATTTCTGTAATAGAAATTTTAACGATTGTAAAAAATATAGATATTGCCTGTAAAAAAATTACTACTGGAAAATGACACTTGTTTTTAGTGTTAAAATATCAAATTAATATTAAGTGGTGCAATGAACTTAAACTTACGTAAGTTTGGTACGGAAATACATTTTTAATCCAAAGTACGTCCTTTAAATAGACAGAATATTTTTAGTTGATCTACGATCATTTTCAGACACCTTTCTAAATAAATTTCGATTAAAAGAGCCATTCTTGTTAGCTAGAAAGGTTCTTAATTTTAAAATAAGTACACCGTACCTAACTACTTCCAGTAAAGTGTATTTGTTTTATAATATTTGCCGAGTTGAGGGTAAAAATAATCTAGTAACAATTGTAGTGAAATTACTTTTTTTAAATTGAGACTGAGACCATTGGTAACACTTCCCACGTTCAATTTCAAAAGTTTATAGTAGCAAAGTAAAAGAATGTTTCTGTATAATCGTGGAGAGCAAGCGACATCTTCTTTATTGAAAAAAGTATTGGAACTGCTGATTTAGATAAAATAACGTTACTAATCTTGATTTGTTGGAACAATTCCATTTAGAGCCAGCAGGATTTCCATCCCGATCAGACACGTCTACCTGAAATATATTGAACAAAATTTTTAAATTACTACCCAAACGATTTTATTAATAAATATATTACAATAATCACAAAGCATTAGAAAACATACCGTTACCAACATACAGATAACAATGTGTATAAAGATAAGAAAATCCGGTCGTCAAGTAATCCTAGAGGTAAATTTACATTAAAGAGGCTAGGTCCTGCCTAATCTCCAATAATTATTGACAGCAGGTAAACATCTGATTTCATAGCATGTATTTTTACGGAAGGAATTACTTTCTTACTGTGTTGTGCCTCCAATGCTATACATTTAAATACAATACGCACTATTTTATGACTTGTTGCAAATAAAAATATTTTTTTAACAAACCAGTTAAATTTCTTATTGAAAATAAACTTTACATTTTATTGTCCATATAAGTAGATGTTGAGTTGCATTTGATTATATATATAAAGTGGCTAGACACCCCTTGTGGGGTTGCGCCGCATAAATGCTTTCTCGGGTGGATCAATCCCCTTCATTTCATTATTTTCTCGCTTATTTTTTTTCCATAGAATCCTATCCCTCGTTTTTTCCTTCCATCTGACGATTCATATCCTTCTCAAATCCTCCTCCACTTCCTTCAGTCACTTAGATCTGGGTCTTCTTTACCTTCTCCTACCACCTGGTTCCCACTGTAGCATTGAGCAAGCGACTGCTCACTCGCCTTCTCTCCATACATGTCCGAGCCATTTTATTCTTTGTCTCTTTACTATCTTCCCCGTTCATTTCTCTCAGTATTTCATGAGTCATACGTTGCCTTTATTCATTGTCGTCAGTTTTTATTGACCCTAGAATTGTTCTCATTATTTTTCGTTCTACTATCCTCAACTCCTCTTCATCTCTTTTTGTCATTGTTATCGTTTCTGCTCCATACATTATCACAAGTTTTATTATTGTGTTGTAAATGTTAAATTTAGTGTATCTTGGCAATAGTTTGCTTTTGCTTATTGCATTTGATTTGTTTGATTTTTTTTTATCCCTTGAAGACTCGGTTGAAGATATTTAAATATTTCTTTTAACCATCATTTATCACTTTTTTAAAGTGATGCTCGATTGTAAGAATTGTCCTAGTTCAATTTGATATTCACAAGTAATAAGCAAAAAAAAGTGTGGTTAAATTACGACTTGAATAGCTGATGTTGAAGTTTTATTTACACCTTATTAACAGGTCTTCATTTCAGTTTTAAAAAAATGACAATTACGTAAAAAGAGTTGTAAGTAACCCAATACGCACGAATTGAAAAAGTTTTCGCACTAGTACGTAATGGGATTACAATTGTGTAATGTACTATACTTTTTCTACGCTCTTTGAATCCTTTAAATTAATTTTTCTCAATCTTATTAATTATTATTAAAAATAACGTTTGAATACTGCTGATATTTCCGACGAACAAAACAGCTCTGGGATGGAACTTAATATTCTTTGACCACTTTGTTGTTGGCAATTTTTCTAAAAATCTAGTGATAGTGATCTTCCATTACCTACCTATTACTATTATTATCTATACAGTTCTGAGGAAGAAGACCTCACCTTTATATGCAAATAGGTACCTACTTATTGAAAGTATTCTTATGACACTGCTAAGTATTCTTCAATACACAGAGCTTTTGGCCTGTCCAAACTTTTTCTGTTTAGCTTATGGCTATAAAAGACAGTTTTGCATTAAATATTATGCTTTATGACTCTCTCATACCTAAAAATAGACTATAATATATGAATGAGGAGTCTCTTTGACCGTAGTTTTGAAAAATATTAGTTGAAAATCGTTCCGTTTGCAATGATAGAAGGTCATTCACTTCACCAAGCAGAAGATTAATAGCATTAAATAGTAATCAAAAAGCAATGTGGCGAAAATATAAATAAAACTGATAAAATTTTGTTTTTTTTACAAAACAATAATAAAAGTGGACCATTAACTAGCTTATCATATTTAACCTTCGTTCATAAAATATGATTTACAGATTTTGTTTTCTATTTCCGGTACTCTTTGTAACGTGTAATAGAAATGTACGTCTCTAGTCGTACCTTCCAGGAACTACCTACGTGAGAAATCTATGTGGTTGCTTGTTTAAGAATGATGAGCAATATACTGGTATTTATTCCAAGCTCCATCTTTTTTTAATATTCAAACTTTTATTACTGGAGCGTTGTATTTTTACCTAGATTTTCTTAGGAGAATAAAGTGAGAGCATAACCATTTAAACACGTTCAATTCGATTATTTTGTGCAAATGCACATAATTCATCATGATTCATAATACGTTCTTGATTCTGTCCTATTGTAAGTAAGCAAACACGACATACTTTCCATATAAAAAGAACGTTTCACTATATTTCGTTGGCTCTGCTAAATTCTCCTTAGTACAATAAACATGAATTAAATTTATTTTGTAAGAAAAAATAACTTTAGTTTTTATAAACAAATTAAACTGTTGAAACATACAGGATGGCTCATACTACCTCAATTCTTTCTCCTGCAATTTTCTGCTGTAAAATTTATTTCTTCTGGCTGTTGCACACTGTATGTTACAGTTGATTACTAATGTTCCGAGTAACACAAATTATAAAGTAAATTTGTTGAGTCGGCAAAAATATTCTTACATAAATAAATTTCTTATTTGCGTCGTGTTAAAAACAACTACTCGGTACACTTTTGAATTATTTACAATATTTTTAATAAACAGTTTTCTACAGCATCAAACAGTTGAAAAGCAAACATCGTTATCATTAATAGTACATTCTAGATAAGGTGGTGTGAGTCTTTAGTAAGTTAAACCCCAGTTGAACTTCACACCTCCTGTTTCAATGATTTGACTTTAATTATTATAAAATATTTAAGAAATTTGCTGTTTCCTACCGAATTTATTATCAGTATTATCTGAAGAGAGGTGTAATATTTTGTGGATTTTTTTTTCGAACTACATAATACGAAGGTATGGATATAATACTGCCTCTTTAAGGGGAAATTAAACCTGGATTTGTGGATCCAAAGTCCTATAATCCATCAACTTTTTCTATACCAGTCAGAAACATTATAAGTACGTGTCCACCTAAGTTCGCACCAACTTTTATATTATGAATTTTAGGAAAAAAACTTATTCTTCATAAATAGTTCTGCATGTTCTAAAGTGTTTATTATTACTTTTATCAAATATAAATTTTTTTAGTATTATACGAGGTCTCAAAAAAATATGAATTTTACTCAAAAGTATTTTTAAATTTGACAATATCAAAAAATGTTATAGATATAGTTGATCAGAATTGAAAACTAAGTTCAAATATGCGATTTTTTCTATTTACCTATATGAAAAAAATGTATTATTTTTTGATTGGTATGTATTTCTATACTCTTCGGTCGACATTACAGTTGAAATAAAATTCATTCGTTCAGGCCTATTAACAAGTTACATTTTCATAATTTAAATTTATTGACAATGAATTAATGTATGTCAAGTAAAGTAAACATACCATTTATAGGAAATATAAAATTCAATCTATAGTATCATCCTCTCGATCATCCTCTTCGCTGGCCATACAAGAATCATCCGAAGACTCGTCGAGAGAGATCACTATCGGTTCTATAGTTTGTTCTATGAGGTTATCTAAAACCCACATTTTCTCTTTCTCTTTAATTACATGATTCACAGCATCTCTCCAGTTATTGTTGTCAATGAGTACTTCATTAGTTCACGAACATCTTTCATATTAAATGTTTTATTATGTCTAGCTACATAACCTTTCATTTGTGTAAAAACATCTGCAGTCATTTCTTCATGATAGTCTTTGGTTGATGTTGACTGAAACTCCAGTAAACCACCTTCAACAAACCCTTGATTGCATCCAATATGCGTTATTATTAGTCGGCGACCTTTACCGATAGGAGTTTTCAGTCCAGTAGATAAACCTTCTATGAAAGCTTGACTGGTTTTAATACTTTTGTCCTGCCATATTTTTTTCACTGAATGTCCTTCATTAAGTCATGTCCCATCTAGATATTAGATTTGTCTTTCCTTCTGTCTGTATTTTCGGATATCTCGTAAATACTGTCGTCTCCAACATATTATTTGCTCGTTGTCGATTAGCACTGATTTGCGACTTTGCTTCTCCCAAGTAGAATTTAATTTATGAAATATTTTCCACAAAGTTTTTCGCCCTATGTCAGGCAAATTCTTGCCCTCCTTTACCATTCTTAGAATTATGTCGAGGGTTGGGATCCCTTTTTTAAAATATAATTCGTGTACTTTTCATCTTATTGTATTTTGCATATGTTCATCAAGGTCAAGTGGTTTTCTTCCAGTTGACCTTTTAGGTGGAGATATATTTCCATTTTTCCTCTCCCTTAGAAGCCTGTAAATAGTAGATTCACTAACTCCTGTCATATTGGAACATGTTGAAACTATATTTCTAACAGTAGCAGCCGGCATTTGATGTACAACAGCATCATGCACATTTAACACTACAGTCTTCGTTTGTAAGCTAAGCACGCTCTTACACTTTACTGGGGTGAAACTTAGACATTTTTCCACAACACAGTTAACACTTATGGAACGTAAGCGACTCTGAGCAAAACAAATTATACAAATTTGGGCGAGATCAAGTTTCACCGTATATACTTGCAAAATTTCTAAGTAGTCATCAGGACAATCCCTAGTAGGGCCCTATTGTAATGTTTCTTGGAAATTATCAAGTTGTTTTAACTAACCGAATTTAGATTCATATTACCTTTATATATCAGATCGGGTATAAAATTAAATATGTAGTAAATAAATTCCTTAGATGAACGGTGACGCTTATGGTTTACTACCTGACTAGCATCTGTGACCTTTTCGCGTGCTGTCAGACAATAAGAAAGACTATGGTAACAATATTAAACAAGCACAAAACCTATTTTTTCAATGTAAATGGATATTTGAACGTAGTTTTCAGTTCTTATCAACTTTTTTTAATACTTTTTTTAATACTTAATACTATAGTTCATATTTTTTGAGAAACCTCGTATAATCTCGCGTATAATACTAAAAAAATTTATATCTGATAATTGTTTTTCAGATTTTAGAACATGAGGAATAAGCTTTTTTCCTAAAATTGATAATAAAAAGTCGAGTAAAAAGTGTATAGTTTGCAAATTAATACTTAGCCAGAGTTTGCGTCTAAGAATCAATCAGTAAAGAAGCAGAAACAAGAGAATTATATTGAGGTTGAAAGTTAGGTTAAGTGAAACTAAATATAGGATATTAATGTTCCCAGATGCAAGGGTGAAGTTTTATATATTTTATTGGAAATCAATGTGGTAATTCAATATTTAACTCTAACATAATGGAAGATTTTCATAAAAAAAATTCAGGTAAACAAAAAAAATGTGAGATGATATAAGTTGACACGTTTTAAATAAAGCGTTGTTTTAAAACATGGAATGCTAAGTTCATAGAATGATTTTTGAAACTAGTTTTGGCCCACATTTTCTTAACAATGTTAGCTTGGTTGATCCACGTTTCGTCAAAGTAGAAGACAAACCTATCTTATCGACAAAATTATGGATCTTTTGGAGGATATTGAGAGAAAAAAAATGAGCAGTCGGAAAAACCATACTACATAATTTAATGATAGTTCAGAAAAAACTCATCAAAACCCTATTTTGTAAATCAAGCCGATTCTCTTCAGATCTTCTTTACTCTGAAACTGGGAGCTTCGACCCAAGACAGCAATTTTTCCTGAACCTGAATGTCGAACAGCATAAAACTAAATCCACTCTGATAATAAATGAACACCAATATGATACAAGACTGAAACATACCACTTATTTACCTCCACCAGCTTCGAAATCTATTGGGCAGAAGAATTTTAAATTTTTAGGCCCGAAACTTTACGGCCGCCTTCCCCAACACATCTCAGAATTGAATAATATCTACCAATTGAAAAATAAATTGAAAGACTATATCAAATCAACTTCGCGAATTAAATAGAATGCCCCTTCTTGATATAGTAACTACTTCAGTTGGAGAAAAGTGTTATTTTATTCAATGAATATATGATATACTTATTCTTTTCTAAGGTATATTGTTTTGTGTGTTTTTGTGGGGATGTGTTGTTCGTTTGGATGTCTGTGTGTGTGTATATTTCTTACTATAAGTGATAGTGATATTTCAAGAAACTTGTGCTCTTACCATGTTCTTTTACCTCTCATTTTTTATAATTACCATTAATTCTTTATAACTGATATGTACTTTTCATTTTATATTAATAATTTCCCTATTTCAACTAATATTTTGCACTTACGCCCCTGAACCAACCCCAGTAAACGAGATAGAATGTGGGTATAATAATTAAATATCAGTATATCTGCTTGAAATAAAACAAAAAACGAGCCACCCACCAATGATAGCGTGACAAATGATTTAAACAATACTCCTTAATTGCTGCATGTCCGTCTAATTTCAAAAACTACTTAGCCGTCGAGTGGTCGTTGATCTTTTCAATAAATTCGCCATTCCAGTAAAAATCACGTTACGCAACAATTATAAATGGATCTTGGTTTGAGTGGTCACAGTCATGCGTTAACTAAAGTAAAATTATTACAGATATATATATTGGTTGTTGAACTTAGGATATGCTAAAGGTCATATTAATCTTGATTTTATGTTCAGTATGCTGTGGAGTAGCCGCAGTAAATTTTTATTCTCATTAATTGTGTTTTCTTATTTTGTTGGCTAAATTTTATGACAGCTGAACCATTATTGTTTATTCTAGCCAAATAGTTTTTTCTATTGTTAACCTAGGTCAATAATGGACAAATTTAAATATTTTGAGAACTCAGGGATGGTAGTTCAACAAAAGCTTGTGCAACATAATTTTGTATACACAGGAGATTGTCTATCTATCAAGATAAAATTATTTGAAAAAAAATGTCATTTGTTTAAAATTCGCGCTCAACTGATGACATAACGAGATAAGGCCCATCCCCAATCAATTTAGTGGCGAAGTGGCACTTCGGCACGCGTGCTATGATAATGACGTTTAAACGTAAGTATCCTCAATTCAATTTCGTGCTGACATGCGCGCTGACTTGGAAGTGCAAGCTGTAAGCTTTTTCAGTGCGTGCCGAATTGTGTCATGCGCATTTAATCATGGGGAAAATAATGTAGGTACCCTAACCCTATTTTATTTTATTATCTTTGTAAACAAACATACATTATTTTCTAATATCGTATTTATATTAATTTGTTGTCTTTGATAAGTAGTAACTACTTTTATTTACAAGAATTATCACAGGTTGAACTTTTTAATTACCTCGTTACCTTAAAATAACAATGATAATGCCTCGGATAATGCGCATGTGCGATAACATTCAGGCAGACTGAATTGACAGGATTGAGGATGGGTATCTGTTTTGCAGCATGCGTGCTGAAGTGCCACTTCACTAGCAGATTGATTGAGGATGTAGCTATATACACTGCAAAATCTAAATATTTAATTACAATTACGTCATAGAAGTGATGTTTTTTATATTTCGCATATCGAGCTAGAAAAAAACAACAAAATTTGGCTGTTAGTTTTGGCATTTGATATATATTGTCAAGCGCCAAACAAGCACAAAATAAAAACAAACTAGTGTCATGAAATAATAATTTTAAATTCGTATTAAGTATATTTGTGTCAACAATCTGTAGACTAGGAAGCTGACTACTGATAAAACTAAAATTATAATAGTGATAAATCACTTCCTGGAGCGGGTATTCACATTTTTTAAATAAGCATCTTTATTGAATCACTTAAGCTGCTATCAGGGTGTTCATTAAAGTAATCATAAATATTTATACCGACTTGATTTTTATTTAAAAAAAAATCTATTAAACATCTTCCTAAGAAGTTAGTGATAAGTGATGAGTATATTTACGAGTTGTCGAATGATGCTAAGGAATGGAATATAAGTACATGTCAACAAAATTGAAAATATTTGCTTTTAAAATTAATTATTAAATTGAGTGAAGACAACTATCACCAGATAATTGAGCTTAGCATAAAATACTGAAGCACCGATGGGTCTAAAACTGCAAGGTGACGCACTGGAAAGTTACACTTCTCCATTTCTGACGGAAATATTGGCAATCTTTAAATGCGCGAGAGAAAATACAAGGGGAGCTGAAGAGAGGAAGTAATCATGTCAAACAAGCGGCACTCAAGGAAATCTTGAGCAAGAAAGTAGGTCTAAGTCAGAATGCTAGTGGACACTGGAAGTCACACAAAGTATCTGACATAATGCCTCCAACAGTAAACTACGACCTGCCTTATACCGTCCTAATTCTAAATAGAGATAAATGGGTCCTCCGTATGGATGAATTATTAAGAGAAGACAGCTGTTGGTACCCAGACGGCTCATAAACACCCTCAGGCTCTGGTGCAGGTGTATACGGGCACAGACAGGACAGAAATTTCAACCTTTCTAGGATCCTATAGAACCTTGTATTTAAGGCGGAAATTCCCGCAATTGTTTCTTGCATGGATTGGAGCAAACCAATCTCATACATATAGAACAACAAAAATTTTCTTGGACAGCCAAGCGGCTTTGAACGCACTCACCGTATAAGTCGAAATTGGTTGTAAACTGCCAAATAAGACTCTCCTCAATAGGGTAACACAATAAAGTATTGCTGGTCTGGATCCTTGGCCACTCTGGCATGGAAGGAAACGAGAAGGCAGACTCTCTTGCAAGGGAGGGTGCCGCACGTGTTTCTATCGCACCAGAACCTATACAATTGGCATCGTAATATGTTTTGCCAAACAAACACTAAATACCTGGACAGCAAGAGGAGCTTTATACTTCTGGCATAATTTTCCAGGATTGGTTCATTCAAGGACTTTTATGCATCCTTCGAAGAATGTCTCCAAATGTTGACTATAGCAGGCATGACCTACGTTGTCTAAAGTGGACTGTCGGAAGGTCCGACTTGCCGTCTTTGTCTGGAAGATGATGAAACAGCAGAGCACATTATTTGTGCCTGCCCCGCCGCGGCTCGAATCAGGTATCTGATGTTTGGCAGGGTCTCTCTCTCGTCCTCATACCTGAAATATAATTCACCAAATAAACTTATCGGCTTTGTCAAGAAGCTGAATTTGTTTGGTGTAATCTGAATACGTGTGAGCCACAATAGACTCTTACGAGTCGCAGTGGAGGGCTTTATAGACCCACTCACCTCACACCTAACCTAACCTAGGTCTAAGTCAACAGGGTATCGAGGTTAATGAAAAAAGTGACGAACTTGCCAAAAGGTGGGACAGCGATGACACATCCCGGACCAGGACATATTCTTTGTATATACCAAAAGCCGCTGTTCTAAGATCAGAGAGCAACTTACTGGGAGGTAAATATCCCAAGCTGAATCCATAGGAATGCTAAGCTTAAACATGTTTCTAACGATTAAGAAGATGAAACAGGATTTAACAGAAATACAAAAGAAACCTTAGAAAGACATTTAGAACCAAAAATGGTTGGGAGAAGTAGTAATATCACACTATTACAAATTCTGAAACACATGCAGCATCTTAAAGGAACATGCCGTATGTCACGAATATACTTTAGTTTCTGATAAAGAACGATGACATCGACTAACAGGTACACTTCCCCAATATCAAATCCGAAAATTTGTTATTTAT
This sequence comes from Galerucella pusilla, assembly GCA_910591695.1. Lineage (NCBI taxonomy): Eukaryota > Metazoa > Arthropoda > Insecta > Coleoptera > Chrysomelidae > Galerucella > Galerucella pusilla. Next base: position 17,209 of record CAJUYI010004502.1, read on the forward strand.
TATTTGTTGTCACCACCTGTCCAATATCAAAATTAATTGTCATGTTTCATTAACTCAACGCCAAAATTTCAGACCTAAGCTGGATTTTAAAAGTTGAAAAGTGGAATTGAGCCAAGAAAATTTTCGCACAATTATTTTGTACAATTTTCAAAAAAGGTTGTCTCAACAAGATACCTTGCTGATTTGGGTTTTGTTTTCGGCAATGAAACACCACATCAGTCGACAACCTTACATTTTCCGTCCATCAAATTTTATTTGACAAAGAAATTGAAAACAACTTGGGAGAGAAAAAAATAACAAATGTTGGCAAATATTTGACCGGTCGCAGTGGTTAAAAAAATAAATACTCCCAATTGACGTAAGTTTAGCCCACGATATATTTTTATACACAAATTAAGACGATGTATTTATTCACTGTAAGAATTCTCTTGGAAAGAAAACGTAGTAGATTTGCATTTTATAATTTTTTAGTGTATGTATGTGTTTTTTTTTTCTATTTTATTTTGTTTCATTCTAGTTCTAAATTTTTGCATGTGTTATCAACAACATTTTCTCTACGGCTACGACTCTCGTGTCTAAAGAAACGTTTTTGACACTCGGTACTTAATATTCTATTATGCTCTACTTTATCTACGCACTGTATAGAAAACGGACATTTTTTACAGAGTGTCAATTACCCTCGAGCCGGCACTGAGCTTCACTGTTGACTGATCCATAATTATTTTTCGTTGTATGTTATTTAATAAGCACTTCCGTAAACTTTATGGCTCAATTTACGTCTCCCGCTATGACGTAATTTCTGAGTTTCACCTGGTATAACCGAAATTTACTTTCAGCTGTTTGTTATCGACAGAAACACAAAACATACCGCAAAAAATTAATGTACTAATCGTTAAACCGGAAAGATGTTGTGTCTCTCTAAAAAAGGCATATATTTAGCTCGATTATGTTTATCAAAGTTGTACGAATGTAGAAAGCAATCTTTATTCGTATATCGATACTGGGTTTTTGAACTTATTTTGTTTATATAGATAAATGTGACTATTAAGTCGCGTCCACATTATGTCGAATGGTGTCGATCGACAATGTATGGTCGCCCGACATTGTCGATCCATAATGTGGACGCAGTTTTACAA
>CAJUYI010004505.1:0-18322 GCA_910591695.1 Galerucella pusilla
CTGATTTAGGTATTACCTAACTTCAGGCAATGGTTGGTGAAATTGGGCATTAGTTTTACTTTTGTGACAGCTTAAAATATAAATATTCGTTTATGCTGGACGCGGCCAAGAGCTTCTGAAATAATTAGATAAGGGAAAGGAAAATTATACATGCCAACATTGCCAATAGCAAAGTAACAGAATGACGTAATAAATAATCCGAAAGGGGAGAATTTTGGCAACTTCATCTTTAACTAGAACATCTAAAATACTTCTCACATTCATAATAATGTTTATTCGTACCTTTGTATATTATTTTTATTTTACACTTTATTCATTACTATCTATTATTCAGTTTAAATATATAACTTGCAACAAAACTCAAATTGAAATAAAATTGGCGCAATTCAGACAGATATTGGATAAAATTCAGGTAAGAAAAATATCTGGTACAGTTCAGGTACGTTATTATTGATTTTTTGTAATTTGGCGCAGTTCAGTTGTTCAGATATACAAATCAGATTATAAAGTTTTTCTTGTGTGCAGACAAAATCAACTAAAACATTGAATTATATACATACCATTCGAATAAGCCAATTGAATACAAAAGCTGCAGTGGAATAGTGAGTTCCATAGTGAAAAGGTGGGATACTTTCATGTTCCCACGTCGAGTATCTTTCTTCGAAATAAGCTCTTCTACTAGGATTTAGCGCCCCTATCGGTTTGGACAGGTCCCTATAGTTACTGGGCTGACTAAGATCTAAATCCTTGGAATCGTAGTTTGTTAGTACCCAAGGAAAAACGGGATACTGATTGAGGTCATTGTAAGTACGTCCTAAAAAAATAATATCAATTATAATACAAGATGTGATCAAAAATTTAAAAAAATGCTGAAATTTGAGCAGAACATTTTAATTGCAAAAATTTCCTAAAATTATGCAACTTATAATGCAGATACGTCACTAGTGTAAATGTGAAGTTGTCGATAGTCTTATTTTGTTGTTATATGTTCCAGCTTCATCAAGACCAAAATAATTATAGGTTGAAATTATTTTGATAGCCATCATTGCGTAGTTTATTTGTTAAATTTGATGCATTATTTTTTTTTTGTTTATTGTGTTATTTTGTTAGAGTTTCATAAATTATAATAGATTTAGTATTTATTTATTTAGTATGGTGTTTTTTTACCATTTTGTACTAATACATGAAGAATATCAAATGAAAATTCACCACTATGCGGAACACAGAAGATATTAGAAAAAGTTGGATTGGACAAAATTAGATGATTCGTTAGTTGAATTATACGAAGCGTTTCCGTAATAATGAACAAAGAAGTGAACAAAAGTATAAAATAATAGACATCAAATAATGTATAAAATGTCAAACATTGCCAAAGCAACCAACTAAGATCAAAAGTATTAAATTTAAAAAATGCCAATCATCAAAAGATGCCAAAAATATTATTAAAACCAAAGAATACTAAAAATAAAAAAAATTACCTGGACATACCTAGCAAAAACTGAGAAAAGCTTCCAAGAGAATTTCCAAAAATATCCAATATCAAAATTAACAAGTATTAAAAAAATTCAAAAAAAAAACCAAACCATCAAAAATAGCTAAAAATATTAAGGGACCGAGAAACAAACAAAAATTGGAGAAAAATGCTGAAAATTGTCAAAATAACAAAAATTGAAAGAGAGAATACAAATAATAGTGGTTTGTACAATTAGTGCGAAAAGTGATTTGCGTACAAGTTGTACACAATATTTTTACTACAACCACATTTATTAATTAAAGAAATAGTCATTTATATAGTTATTTTATTTAAACTTTGAACAGAAAGAACGGAAGATAAAATAGAAAAATAAATAGAAAAATCAGTTGAATGTATAATTAATTGTAAAATTTGAACAATTTTGTATTGAAACCTCAGTTAACTAATTTCGGTTGGAGTTAGAGCCTTTTCGATAATATCTGGTGAAGTATTTTCAATGTCTGGACTGGACTCCAAAAATAAATTATTTTGATCTTGGTTCATAATTGCTAAAATTGTTTTTAGAATTAATTAATTGAAATAGATAATGAAATAAATAGTTTACTTAAATTTAAAAATTGTACACAAATAAGAAATTCACTATTAGGTTGTATTGTCAAACAAAGTTGACATTTGACATTTCGGTGCGGAAAAGTGCCATAGCGTGTACTTTTCGCATTACTTTTCCAACGGTTATCAACAGAATTAAGAAAAGGTCTGCTTTGCGTATAAAAATTTGTGTAGAAAAGCGTGTTTTGCATAGCGGTTGTAGGAAAACAGTATTTATTATTATAAAAATGTAGATAACAGAAAATCAAGGAATTTCGAGAAAAATAAAAAAATGCTGTAAATTCTCGAGAACATATATACAATTTAATTTATTCCTTAGCCTCAATCAGCTGTATAGTTGGTTGTACACTCATGTTTAGGTCTCTATTTAATACGGATACTTCCAATAGGGTGAATGGTTACTGATAACTATAAATTTTAATTATTTGCAATAAATAATTTAAATCGGCGACGCTACTGTTTGACGTATCTTAGAGAGGAACACGTGATATATTCGTTTTTAATTTAGAACCAGTCTATCTTGACAACTGCAAATTTTGCGTGCGACGTTCTTTTGAAAAAATAAAAATATCACCGGTCGTTATTTACGCATCGTCAACAGACGAAATTATTTCCTCGTTACCGAGAAATGAAAAGTTTTTTTTTTGTTTCGTTAATTCTCATCTAGATTTCACTTAATTAGTTAAGACGCGTATATTTTGGTTCGACTTTAAAGTTGTTGCATTTACCAGCGTTATTAATATAGATGTGAGTACATTAAAGTTTGATCTTCTTATGTGATTTATTTTATGTTCTAAAAGATGTACAAAAACAAAACGATAAAGCGTAAAGTGTATTTTTGAAATTTCTTGCTAGCGGTACCTTGGGAAAAATGAAAATGAAGTATCGCAGCAAATGTTTTTAATATCCTCTAGGATCTAATTTCTCTGGCCTTGTGACATAATATACTATTCCAAGTTATTGAAAAAATATTCCAAACATTCTGAACCTCTTCGTCAGTCAGTTTTCTATTTAAAAACATTAACAATCCATTACAAATAGTGTATATGAAAAGGGCCATTTACTTTCTCCTCTCTAAAATAGACTAACAAATGCCCACAATTATTTTTCGGATGCAACTCAACCCCTGAGATTTTAAGTGCAATACGTCGCGACGCAAAACGAAAAGCGGATGAAAAACGTCGTCGTGAATTAGGCATCACCTCAGTCAAGTTAATCCACAACAGACAGCGGATTACTTTCTCCCCCTTTTTTTGCTTTCGTTCTTTCGATTTATGTTTCAATGGGACCGTAAAGGTGTATGGAAACATACTGTACCGGAACTATAACTGAAAAATATAACAGGGATAGTAAGAAATAGGGTTTATTTATCCATAGTAAATGTACGATTTTGTTGATAATTTTGCTTGAAAATTTATTATTCAAAGAGGCAAAAAGTAAATCTGATGTGATTTATTATGTTGATTAATTTTTTATTTATTTTAGCTTAACGTGCCTCGACAGCGCTGTTCATTGGATTAATTTTTGTTTCTCGAAACCAATAGAAATTATCAATTTCAGTAATTCATATACGTTCTAGCCAATCAATACATTATTATAGTGGGAATAATCTACTTATATTATTCCAGGGTGAATTATTTATGTACATTACATTGTTTTTATTGAATGAAAACCAGATGACAACGTATTTTCTTTATATTTTTGTCATAAATTTTAAAAAAATTCGTAAAATGAATCCCAAAAGTTTTAATTAATTATCAGTCGATGGAATAAATAATATAATAATTTTGGGGCATGTAAAAAGACCATAATGTATATAACTCCTTCTGTAAATTTGTTGATATGAAAATATAAAATCTTGAAGTTATTTTAATTGTAACGTCAAAAAATAATCTAATGTATTCCATACGATAGTTCGATAGTTCAACTCGTTGTCATTTAGCAATAGCCACTCGAGCACTTTGGGCTCTCGTGTCTCTTGCCTGGCAACAAGTTTTCTACAATCTGTCAAATTATTTTCAATATAATCTCACTCTCACCACTATTACAGATAAATTACTTTCGGTTTAACAGGAAATAATCTATTTTTTTAAATAAATGGAACACCCTGTATATTTGGGTATATACTGTTATTTTGAAATCGTACATAATGAGGTTTAGTGGAAATTATCTCTAAAGACGAGAAATAAAAAATAAAAAACATAATTGTGGTTTGATTTCCAAAAAAAATAAGAAAAAAAAGATTAAGTAATGCCACAAAGAACTTACAGAAGATAAAAAGGTTAGATATTTTTTTCCGTTCGGCTTATTATTCAAAAATTGGAAAACCATGGAATTGTATAATTGATTCTTGGAAAAAGTCAAATAAATGAAATAGCGTCATTTTAAAATAATTTTTGTACAACTGTCATTAAAAGTGACACTTTTAATGATAGCAAACAATGTTAAAAACGATTGTTTACATAGCAGCGTGTTAAAAATACTTTTAACACTAGTGTTAAAAATATTTTTAGCACGCTGCTATGTAAACGTCTGCCATTCACAACAATCTTTTGATTATTTGAATACTAAAATGCATTTTGAATTTATTGTCATTGCAAATTCGCTCATTTCATTATCAAAATAGGGAAGTTGTACAAAAAACATTGTATGGTATTTGTGTTAAAAGTGATTTTATTTTGTTCGTGAAATTGTTCAATTCGCTCCGCTCATTTCACAAACGTTTTCACTCACAAAATAAAACCTCACTTTTAACACTCATATCATAAATAACTATTTTCTACTCCTAAACTATAAGTTGTTAATGAAATGCCAATTTTCAGTTTCATAATGATCATTATAACACTGGTTTTCATTATAAAACTGAAAAATTGACCAATAGAAATCTAGATTTTCGAATACCCAAGTAGGCAGACTCAATATTTTCTGTAGAATGTTTGACAGTTTGACAGTGTTTTATGTCAGTTTAAATCTTTTGGGTCAGTTTTTAAAAGAAATGTCGAGCACCAGACCAAAAAATACTTAATGATCAAGGTAAATAAATATTTAAACTTATTAATTTTTGCTTACAATAATTTATTACTAATTTTGTACCTATAACAGTAACATACCTATACACTTGCATAAGGTTGTTTTCGATCTGTACGTGCCGGGATCGAGTTTTTTTTATTTTTTTAAATCAAATTTCTTCGTAGAAAAAATAGTGTATGAAACTATCATGTAATGTTTATTATTAATACACTCGAATTAACCATACGAAACTCACCTTTCGCTCGTTTCGTATCCCGGTTAATGTTTGTGTATTAATAACCATCATTACATGATCGTTGCATAAGATACTATTTTATACGATAACAAAATTTTTATTCTCCGATATTTTAGGCTGGAAATAAGATATAGAGATACGGCTTTCACTAGCCTATTCAAGTTTCACTTAACTACCCACATTTTCAGGAAAAAATTATTGCTTTTAATTTTTTTGATAAAGTAACTAAGCTCTAACTGCGTAACTAAGAACCAGACATATCACAGTTAAGCTGCGTTTGATTTTATTGCATTCATTTTTGTCGTTTGGGAGTTACAGCTATTTATTTGAAAAAAAAACATGAAATCACTCCCCACCACTTCATTTTAATATATAGGTTCATGAAAAAAGTGTTAAACAAAAAATAATCAAATGAAGATCAGTTTTAAAAAGCATATATTTTTTTAGGTGTATTTCAGTGAAAAATCACTTTAAAAGTTTCAGATCGGTCATCTTGGAAACCTGAAAATAATATCCAGGATTGCCCGAGATACCTACTTTGCATTCTTATCTAGCCACTCGGTAGAAACAAAATGACATAAGGAATGTACTTACCGGCAATAGTGTTTAAGAACATTAAATATTCGAAATTTGATATTTCTCTTCTCTGCCATTTTTGAGTCATATTTGAATTCCTCATCAGTTGTCTAGCGGACATCATGCTGGCTCGTCTAGTCTGCGGAATACCGTATTTGATACCGACACCTACTCTGGGAAGAGCTTTAATGATTTTCTTAACAGTAGCTTGATCCGGAAAAGCGAACATGATCGAAGCTGAAATTAAAAAAAAAAAAAAAAAAAAAAGTTATTTTCCTAACAATTGCGGAAAGTGATACTTTTCCGCACGCGACTGCAGTTGACCCGAACGACGCGTAGCGGGTTGGTATTTTCAGTTTTACTTGGTAAAATAGGTACCGTACGCCATTTGTACGTTTGACAGATAGGCGCCATAGCTTCAGATAAACTTGCCAAACTATATGTGTGTTTTTTGGGGTGACATTCACTGAGACCTAAAAGATCTATTGTGCCCCCTTACTTCTACTCAGTTTCTGAGGAGAGTCTCAGAAACTAGTTGTTCCTTCAGTCCTATTTCCCGAAGGAATTTTAGGATGTCTGCAGGCTTCCACTTAGCCAAATGTTCCTCTTCTATCCAGTAATCTCCCAGGTGCTGTGCTCTAGGATTCGGAAGTGCAGTGCAGTTGGAAAGTATGTGGATGGAGGTTTCTTCTTCCATTCCACCAAATCTGCATTCTTCTTCCTCCACTATTTTGAGCTTTTTCAGGTGCCCATTCAGGCGACAATGTCATATATGTAATTCGATAGTGAAAATAGACACCATTAGAAATAATGGAGTCTACATGTGTCTGATCCAAAAGATATTCAATGAATACAAAGCATTAATTAAAACTCTGTCAAAAGGGTCCAGCATTATTTTTCTTCTAAGTGAAGGATGTTCCACGGTACATTTTAAATGGAAATGGGAATTACTTTAATACTCAACAGATATGGCCACAATTATTAAAACTATTAACATTAGGTACTTTTCTGTGCCATATTGATACTTACTTCTACTTGCCAAAAATATTTCGATTGCATTGTTCTGTAGCAAATATCTTCTTGAGAATATAGCTCTCACTTCTGAGAAGTACCATTTTCCATGAAGATGGTCGCAGTATTTTAAAATCTGAAACAAGAGAAGCGAAATTAGTAAAACTATTTAGTGTTAAAGGCAAAAGGAGAACCAATGTAGCTGTTGGTAATAGTCGATATATACTGAAGATAGTTTACACCTTCAGACTGAAAGCCTTTTGAAGAAGATAACTTATAGGAACGCATACGTAAGATAGTAGTAGTGTAAACTGCGTTCAGTATAAGAAGAAAACAACAAATAATTGATAAGAGACAATGATAAGATTTTTGCAGAAAATATCAACACAAAGTAGAAACAGGAACCCGCATTATTTGGAAGAGTCCAATTGTGAATTAAAACATTTCGGATCTGATCATTTCCACATAGCTAAGGAAATTTGCATGTTATCAAATATTTCAAGTGATAAAGCAATGAGGTTTGCGATTTTAGGACTAATAGAGTAAACTCTGAATTTTCGACTTGACACTTTTAAAACCAGTTACTCAAGGTATAGTTGAAATAATACCCTTCTTGGTATGCGTCATCGATTGTTAATGTCTTTTTAACACATAACGTATGAAGAAATGGAAAAAAAGGCAGGTCTGTGATAAATCCTCATCAAAATATCTCAATAATGAACCGTTTAAATGTATTACAAATCTTAACCCTAATCTTTGACTTAAAACTTTGATTGGTTGATGTTTAGATTACGCGCAAGCTCAACCTATCAATATCAATCGAGAATTTAAAATACTATGAAGGCGTTACTTTTGTAGCGGCAATGTGTCTTACGTCTTTTTCTACTGTCACACTGACAGTTCTCGACAGGTCTGTACTTTGTTGTTTACGGTCAATTATTATTTATGAAAAGTGAATATTGATCTTATTGATTTATTTATTTAAATAATACAAACATATACATGAATACACGGAAAAACATCAGTATCTTGAAAGTTTTCAAGTATTTTCAGTTAGAAAAAGAAGCTGGTGATTATTAATTGCATAGCCTTTTCTAATTTAGCTTGCCGAGGGCAAGTGCTGCAATTCATACGAGCAATTCATTTTGCACTCGTATGAATTGCAGCACTTGCCTTCGGCTCGTGCTGCAAATTTTATACTCGTGCAAAATGGGCATCATTTTGTGCTCATTGCATAATATACTAGTTTATGATTGAAGATACGATTACAAAATGAACATTTATCGAGGTTGTCGTAGAAAAAAGTTATTATATTATTTCAGCGTTGCCGTGTACCTACACAATGGTTAAGATGAAGTAGTGCAACAAGTAAGACAATCGAGTGCTTCTTAGTTAAGCACAAATTACGAAAGGCGTGCTTAAATCTAAATTTAAGTAAAATTATTTGAAAATAAAGTTGTTCATTATAGGTGAGCGGTGCCCCCCAAAAAGATGCACAAAAACATGAGTTAACCGATCACTAAAAAACGCAAGAAAAGAACCAATTGTCAGTAGTCAGTGTCAGTAATTTGTTATTAACCAAAAACTTGCAGGATTGTGGAAAATAAAAAAATCGTTACGCTTATCATTTTCGAGGTAAAATGGATGAAATTGAACACTTTTTGACTCTCGGAATTTTTTTGAAAAGAGTTATCGGCAATTTAAAGTCAAAAATCCACTGAAAAATATATTTTTTGAAAATTTTTTCTTATCTTCTACCACAGCTTTTTCAAATTTTCAAAATGCAAATTACTCGTGAAAAGATGTTTTATTAGGTACCTAGTATTATTTATTTTCTTGCTACTTTTATTAAGCTTGTTAAATTCGTCATACAAAATTCGCTAAATTTACTGATTCCTAGATGGATTTGCCGTGACGAAGAGCGTAGCGTGTACCTACTGATTTGCGAAACTATTTTTCGATTAATAACGTTAATTATAATACGTATGTTTTGTTTGAGAAAGACTTCTTTCAGACATTGCATGGTATATAAAGAAAATAAACAATAGCCAAAAAATATGAATTATAATTAAAGTTATTGATCGAAAAAATAGTTTCGCAAATCTGTAAACGCTAGGTCCTTCGTCACGGCAAATCCGCCTAGGAAATAAAAAATACTATACATATGTTTTCACGAGTAATTTGTGGTACCTAGAAGATGAGAAGAAAATTTTTCGAAAAATGTTTCTCGGTCGATAATTCGAAAACAAAGCATTTTTCAAAAAATTACCAAGAGTCAAAAAGTGTTTATTTTCATCCATTTCACCTATGCCTAACGATTTTTTTATTTTCCTTAATTTTGCAAGTTTTTGGTTAATAACAAATTAGGTACCTACTGACCATCGGGACGAAAAAGTGACTAAAGTTTTTTGTTCCTAACAACATAAATCATCGATCTCAATTGGCTTTTTCCTTCCCTTTTTCTAGTGGTCTGTCAACTCATGTTTTTGTGCATCTTTTTGGAGCTGCACCGCTCGCCTAATAGTTTACGGGAACTAAACCAAAAACGCGTACCTACAGCCCTCTAAAGAGAACAAAGAAAATGTTTCTCAATCGACTAGGAAAAACACTTCTGCTCTATTTTTAAACCAGAGTTAGGATGTTTCTTCTGGATTTGAAAAACATATTTTCCGCATTATTTATTCTCTTTCGCGGCTTTATCGCATACTTCAAATTAATTCATAGCATTAGGTATTTAGTTCCGCTAGTTTCAGCTACATGCGTTTTATAAAGCAAAAAATTATTACACTCAAGCAATGTATATAACAATTATGAGAAAATGGCCGCTACTTTTATGGGAGGAGTTGCAAAGCTGCTTGATTACAATTTATATCGATCTGTTTACCACTACGAATCAACTGTTGTTCCCGAGGACATGCGCCTTATTTGATGATCACTGAGAATTGTATAAATATACCAGTAAAGACGTAATTTTACCACAAAAAAAAACCCCTATATCATTTCGTCTGCCGACTTTGATAATTTGTAGAACGACATTTTGGATCACATGGCACTTTTTGGAGTCCCCAAAATAAAAAATAAAACAATGGGATTTGCCGTTGAAACATCGAGTGTTATCTTAAAATTCTTATCGAAACAAGTCCACATAAACTAGCTGTCAAGGAGGCAGTCCTCTTAGTTATAAGGTAAAAGATTGAACGGTCGTGCGGACAAGATAGCGTAAGGAATCTGTCAGTGAAATAAGAGAGGCTCTCATTATATATAACATACCTTTTCTAGGAATTTCGTTATCGATGGATATATATTTTTTAAATGCAGTTAAGTTAATTTATTGCTACCTCGACTAGAAATTTTCGTCATAAAATTTTGTTTTTGGTTTATTCGATACCTATACCTACCTGTTACGTCAAGTTTTATACGTTTTCTAACAAACATATTTACGTCATAAAGATGTTTGTAAGATTTTGGATTGTCGTGTATATAGAAACTCATCTTAAATAATACTTTTAGATCATGTTTTTATAATTTTTATACCCAATTACCCGATATGTCATATATTTACCTACATAACTGAATGTGCCTTCGCAGACGATTAATTGATATGTGCCAAGAATAAAAAGGATCTGCAAAACATTTGGAGCTATGTTATGAAGAGCGTCCATTCTGTCCTTCCCAGGAAGGTGGATAGGTCACTAGGAGACATCTCCTTTATATCGGCAGGTGTAGGCCAAGACTCACCGAACACACACTCTCTTATTGACGATAACTCCGGACACTCGCATAAGACATGCCTGACAGTTTCATCTTCCTGTCCACATATCCTACATAGAGGTGTGTCCACTAGCTCCATAGTATGCACTGGGCCCTAAAATTTTGTCTAGGAGTCTTAATCAGGTCTTAATGAACAAACCAAACTATACTATTCATTAAGTTATACGCTTGTAGAAAAGAATGAAGTGTCGACGAGGACAAAACTATTCGTGTACAGAACAATATTCAAGCCGATCCAGATCTATGGTTGTGAAAGTTGGGTAATCACAGAACAACAAAAAAGCAAAATACAAGCCATTGAAATGCATCACAAAAAAAGATAAAAAATTACAGGTCCAGACGATCATATAGACAGTATAAAGCGTCAACAATTAAAATGGTTTAGATATATGGTAAGAATGGACAACTCGAGATGGATGGGATCCTAAAAACAAATAACAAGAGCTGGAAGAAAGGGAAACAGCTCGCACGAAATAAGAGAAGCTGGGCACAATTTGTGTATATTAGAATAAACTGAACCATTTAGGTATAAACTTTATTTTGTATCAATAACAATCAATAAATATCAGTAAGTGTTTTAAAAGACACACTTCTATGAAAGAGCCGCGCTTGTCTCTAAAATGAGAACGACCATCTTGGAGATTCACTTTGTAACTTTTTTACGTCCAAGATAATCAGCTGAAACAAATTGGCAAATTGCTAGCTTTCAATATCACTGAACACAAAAATTTATTTTAGATTTAGTTTTTTATCTTCTATATGTTCCTTGTGGTGGACTAATAGAAGAAGAAGAATCGGGATACTGGAAAGTGTCATATTCTATACACATGTTATACAATAAATCTGGCCGTCGGTGACAATTGAAATATGTCCAAACATTTTACCTCTTTAAAAAACATAGTAGTAGTAGACGAGATCAAAAACTTTTCGACTCAAATGCCCAATTTCACCAACCATTTCCTAAAGTTAGGTATTACCTAAATCAGGTTTTGGAATTGCTAAGTGAAATTTTCGTTTTACCACGCGCTAAGAATTACTTGAGAGTGACAATATTGGGTATTTTCTATCATGTTTAGGCGTTTCTTAGCGCATGGTGGAACGTAAATTCTATTTTGTCATTCCAAAATATGATTTAGGTATTACCTAACTTTAGGAAATGGTTGGTGAAATCGCACAAAAGAAACCTTAACAGTTCCCAAATATTTAGAATTTCGCCAGAACTTTTTGCTCCCCAAATTAAACCGGCTGTTCCCAAACAAAAATTAATTGTGGCTGCCACCGCACTGTGCTGTCTTGGTGGGAGGCTGCTTGGACAACGTCTTCCCAAATCGGTGGATAGGTCGAGGAGTAGCAAGAGCACCAAGGCTCCCTGATTTACCCTGATTTTCTTATAAAGGGACACTTGAAAAGTGAAAAATAGTTAATTAAAACACCTTTCAACCCACTTTTTTTATTACAAAATTTTATTGAGCATGTTATCACGCTCACATAGATGGCGCTAAAAATAAAAAAGTGATTTAACGATGTGCCTATTTAAAAATAAAAATCGTCGTGTTTCAAGATAATATATATTTTGTAAGTGCCACCTAGAGAAAAACTATTGACTCAATAACATTTTTAATACTGAATGAATCACTTTGTATTTTCAAGAATATGTGGAATGTGTTGGCACAATATACTTAGTTTATATACTTCAATCTACGTTAAGATTCAACAAAAGCATTATAAAACTGGATTATTGAAGCTTTTCATGCTGGGCTATAAAATTAGCTTGATATTATTCTTATAAAACTTCTAAGTAAGTTTTATGAAAGGTTTTTTTGTTGTTTCGGGCAAACGTTATAAAGTAAGAATACACATGATATATTATCACAAGAATAAAATTAAAAAAACTGCTTTTAGAGGTCAATCTGATAAATATGAGCAGCTGTCGATATATAGCATGAAATTATCTTTTTTAAATCTATTTTCAATCGTTTAATTTCTCTATTTTCTTATCATACCTAACCACTACTGTCCAATCTTACTCATATACTTCGAATATAATTATCTCTGTTGAGTGAAACTGGTAAATATAACAGCAGGACTTAATCCTGACAGAAAGTTGTGGCATCGAATTACGTATAAGGGTGGAAATATTGTTTTTGTGTTGGCACTGAATCGGAGACAAGAATCAATGTAATAGCGTTGCCATTTTATCAAACATATACAAATTTAAATAAAAAAAAGTACTTAAAGTGATTTTCTTCTGCACGAGTGGACTAATTCCAGCAAGTAAAATTAGTAAAATCATTTTCGGGACATGTTGCGTACAGTATTTTTTCAAGCCGACATATTTTTTTACAGTTGATATTGATAGGTGAGGAATACCTACCTAATATTCGAGAATCCTAAATACATGAAATGTCTAGCTTTCATTGTAATAATTCGATACGTTACTTAGTAGCCGCTTCAACAATTGCATCCGGTATATTTTAATCTTCAACTTTGTTTTCTTCAAATTGCATTTTATACTATTATTACAGAATATTATATGTTAAAGCTACTTGATAGGTTTACATATTCCAAGTAAATAACTGTTTTACAGAACTCTGATGTCATTTCCTCATTCATTAACGCTATTTTCCGACTTGCTGGAAAAACGCATTTTAGTTCAGATAGTTCTACTTTTCCGCACGTAAAAGCAACTTATGATTATTTTTTCCGTTATGTTGGATATTGTACTTATAACTTTTAGTAGTAACATTAAGAAGGTAACTAATAAATCTGTTATAGTTTATGTCAACAAATACATAGAGTAATTGGAATTTATAAGTAGGTATTTATAAATATTTTAGAAAATGTTTTTAAATTAAGAAAAGGACTCTTTGAATTAGCCTGTTAGCCTTTAGTGGGTTATTTTTAAATTATTAGATAAAACTGGCTAATTATACAAAATGAAAAATTGGCTAGTTCATAGTAGGTACAATCCTTTTTTTTGAATATAAGGTTCGTTCTTTTATTCACCGGTACCTAGATCCACCAATCGACCAACTGCGTTTTTATATTCATTGGTGGATTGTAGATTGAAGAATCTGTAGAGTAGGGAGGTAGAGAGCTCACAGCCCATTGTACATCCTCCCGAGGAGTTGTCCTCCTAGATCATTGTCCATCCAGTCCTTCTCAGGAAGGTGGACAGGTCACTGGGAGACATATGCTTTATATCGGCAGGTGTAGGCCAAGACTCACCGAGCACACAATCTCTTATTGACGATAACTCCGGATACTCGCATAAGACATGTCTGACAGTTTCATCTTCCTGTTCACACATCCTGCATAGAGGTTTGTCCACTAGCCCCATAGTATGGAGGTGTTTACTTAGTTGACAGTGACCAGTCAGCAATCCTAATGTTAAACGTAGGTTTTTCCTGGTCATCGCCAAATATTTCTTCGGCGCCAGCTTCCCAGGTTCGCCCAGGGTAATCCTGGCAAAACTGCATCCTTTGATTCCATCCCATCTCTTAAGGGATTGAGCATGGGTGTAACGTTTGGCTAGTTCCGCAATTGTCGAAGTCGTTAGGCCGTAGGTGTCACTGGGTCCTAGAATTTTTAGTCCAGCGGCTTCCCTGGCTAAAGAATCAGCAATGCGATTTCCTTTACACCTGTCGTGCCCTTTAACCCCCGTCAGGATAATGTTGTTATCTGCCGAGACGTCAGCTAAATCTTGGTGGCACTCTAGTACTAGCCTCGATATAACACGTTGTCTGTTCAAGGCTAATAGGGCTTGTCTACTATCAGTGCAGATTATTATGTTTTTGCCAGAAATTCCTCTTCTGGTTAGTTGTTTTGTGGCAATTGAGATACCAGCCAGTTCTGTTTGAACCACGCTGGTATTGTTTCCCATTCCCCACTTAATCTTGAGGCTAAGTGCTCTCGAGTAAACTCCACAGCCTGAGCTGAAGCCTGAGATTGAAGAATATTGTTGCATCAACCAAAATTGCAAACCACTCCACCGTTGTAGATATCGAGGTGGTGGATAAATTTGGTGGTTTACAAAATGACAGCTTAACCTAAAAAAACTAATGATTTTTCAAAGCGGTTAAAGAAATGGACGAATTAATAGAAATACATTTAAAATGTGGTAACAAGGTATTGACGACGCTATTAACAGCGTCAGAAATTGAAAAAATTTCAAGTGAACTGCTACTCCGAGATTTAGAGGCTAAAATAACTAAGTACAACACTTTTCAAAATATCTTCATTAATTTCGTAAATATTTGCTAATAACAACAATCAACTTATAAATAGAATGTCAATGGTTAGATGATTTGAACAACAACAACAACTTCGTTTTTTTATGTGCCACTGATGACTAGCATGTCGTTGCAGCGTAGACTGACGTCATTCAACCAATGGTGCATTAATGATGTAAAAAACGTGCCTATATTGTTTTTTTTTTTGGTACTTTACAACCATTTCACCATATTACAAATAAATCGATTGACTTGGCAACGTCGAAAATGTGATGAAATATTAGAGATTGAAGATTTGTTTGTAATCGTAATGGGACGGGAAAATTACTTTTACCCTCTTGGTCATTAGATAAAAACAGGGGAGATTTATTTTGTTGGTCCCGAAGGAGCTGAAATCTGGAATTAAAACTGAAAATTTGATATAGTAGTTTTTTTTTTGTTCAACAGTAACTTTATTTAACATAACACCAATGATAGCCTTACGAGATAGTAATGTGGTGAACAAAGATACTGAATATGGGAATTATAAGAATTTTAAGTAGTGCACAAATGTTTGCAAAGCCTGTGTATTTGGGGGGCCATAAAATCCACTCTCATTACTAGGTATATACACCTTTTTGTTCAATGGGATGGCAGATCAGCTCGTTTGGAATTAAATGACATTTGCAAACCCAGTCTAATAAGTCCAACTACACCAGGTAAGGAAGACTGGGAGAAAGGTGTAGGTACCCAAACAAGACTTTAGACCATAGGATTTTTTATTTGATTTTAACAAATCGAATGAAACCGTACTTTGTATTCGTTTACACTGTTCGATTTTCAATTTGATTTATCATGCGTATTGTGCATTATTTTGCTGTTGACTACATTCTCTTATAGGATACAGGCAGAATTAGTCTGCCTTGTTTTTGCCTTGATACATTCCCTCAGAATAGTGTCTTTCTTTTAAACTTTGCTATTTACTTTTGACAATATTTCTTCAAAAGTTTTTGAGCTCATTCGTGTAAAGTTTTTGAAGCTCATAGGATCTACCAACAAAAGTTCACTAAAAACTAAGTTCCAAATACCACGTTCCCTCGATGTAATAATCATTTTCTACACCAAAACTTTTTATTTACTTGTTTTTTTTTTGTCATTTTGTAGTTGTAATAATAATAAAAGATTTATAGTTGCAAGTGCAGCAGTTTCTGTGTTTCTCAAAGATAGAAGATAGAAGAAGATAGAAGCAAACGTGAGCCCTGGTGGGCGTGTTCGCTGTAGTAACAATTCGATATTTTGAGTCGATAACCAAATATCGATACCATAAATGTCAACTGTTAAGAGATATGTAAACAAAGTCAAACTTGCTAAAAATGTAACTCTAAATATTAATAAGAAAATTTATAAAGAACCAAAACTAAAACTACCGTTTGCCCTAAATGTCTATATTTTAAAATTACATGACTGTATTAATGTCATGAAAAAGAGTCAAGTTTCTATGGAAAGCAACAAAATATGAACTGGTTATAGTCCAGTGTTGCCGATGCAAAAATTAAAATTACCCGAACTTATACTATTCAAATTATCAGAATTTGTCAAAATTACCAAAAGAACACATTGGTTATCTAAATAAAGTCTTCGACCCCAGTCAATATGGAAATTCCCCAAAAACAATAGCCATTTTATATATCCCTTCTACAAAATATTCGAAAAACTATTGGATCCAAATTAGTGAAATTGTCTAAAAATCGGATAATCATCCTCGCATTGACAACACTGATACAGAATGAATAAAATAATGTATGTTGATGAAATCACTCGGTCATATTATTTCGTTTATATTTAACAATTACTAATGGACAATCGTTAACATTGACTCTTGATTGGCTGCTTGCGATGACCTTATTTTAGTTC
The DNA here is from genome assembly GCA_910591695.1 of Galerucella pusilla. NCBI lineage: Eukaryota > Metazoa > Arthropoda > Insecta > Coleoptera > Chrysomelidae > Galerucella > Galerucella pusilla. The sequence continues at coordinate 16,832 of CAJUYI010004505.1, forward strand.
GCATATTTTCCGAGTTTGGTTCTGACAACTGTATTTCCAGCAGAAAGTCCTTTGGTAGTCTCAACAGATTGCAGCTCTACGCTAACACGTCGCGTGGCAACTTTCTGTCTCGCCTGCTCTTGATACACAAATAGCAAAATGTTTTTATCTGCGAGTTTTCTGTGATAAAAATCTCTTTTTCTTTCTTATTTCTCAATTCAATCGATATTCGAATACTTAGGCTTGGAAAAAAGGTCTTTCCTAATATATATTTCAAGAAAATGACTTGTTAATTAATTTTATTTCTTCGATGAGGGCTTGTTTCAAATTAGCTGCTATTTTCAAGGGGCAATTCATTATGGTAAGTGGTGGTGGCGCTATAACTAAAATAACTATATCCGCATCCTGTCTACCATGTGGTTTGAAAACATACGAGGGATGTGATGGAATTATTCTCAAGATCATTCTCTACAAGTATTGAATTACTAAAAATTGCGTTTTGAATTGTCTAATTTCAACCAAATAAAATTAATCCGATAAAAGTGGGATTCAGAGAAACCTTTCGTTTGTATATGCCGTCAATACCGGGTGTTTTAAATTATCCTTACAGTCAATTAAAGCCAAAAGTTGGTAATTAAGACAACGAAATTACCGCTTTTGTGATTTTCCCTGCTTTTCCATAATACACTCACCGGCAAAAAAAACTCGGCCACCTAAAATTTTGCTGAAGTTCGTTGTCCAAGAACTTTCGTAATTTTCCATCGATTTCCATTGTTCCTACGTCAAATTGTGGATGATTTCTTTGTTATTAAAACAAACTCCAAAATTTTTTTCAGAAAATGTTTATTTATGCAGGGTAAAAAAACCATGTATTTATTATTTAGTCAAGGTGAACTTTTAAATTGATTATATTCAAAACATCGTTTTTGGCCGTAGAAAATTTGTTCTAGTCCTAAATATAATTGTGAATAAAAATATGTTTTCAACTTCTACAATATTATTCGCCACTTCCTCGTAAGTTGATATAACTGATGTAGGTTTAGACGGAAGAATTTGGGAATGTAGAATATGCTGCGGGTATTCCAGACTCGCAACTGAAAAAAAGGTACCATAGCAAGCCCTCACACAGACTTTCTATGATATTTTAATTAGTTATTATTATGAAAATTAATTAATTGCATATTTCCTGTGGCGAACTGTGTGTGATATTTTATACCTCTTATACCGGGTATATCAAAATATCATAACTCTAGTTAGTTGAATTACACCACAAAAAGGAAATTAATAAATAAAGAATTGGTAAGGTATTATTTTGGAGGGAAAAAAGGTGTTAAATTTTTTTTACCTATATTATTTTTGAATTATTCAAAAGATAAGATAAGTGAATAGTTTCAATAGTTTTTTGTCCGTCCTATTCAGTATTTCTGTGTTAATGCCATCCAATAAACTATCTTTTCCTAATTTGTCAGACATTTAATTATTTAATATCCCTGTTCTTTTTGTTATTTATTG